>JAOYNN010188785.1:0-23809 GCA_025770095.1 Goniobranchus kuniei
AAATATTTAATTTTAAATATAGGCCTAATGCTGAACCCATCCTAGTTTGTCAGATTTGTGATCGCCGTAAAACTCGTAAACTTTCGCTACGCCTCGTCTTGAACAGCGCAGCCTGCGCCGTAGGCCTATCATGTGTTCTGCGTCATCAGTTTGAGATCGCCATAAACATAGAGACCAGGGGGCTATCGTTACGGCGAGCCGTAGCTATAGCCACTGCGTATAATTAAATATTATATTATATTCAATAATATTGAAACATAGCTAGAGATTTATTTCTTTTCTTGCTGTATTATAAATTGCAGTAGTAGAATTTTAAGTTCAGAACAGAGGATCAGACCTTAAGACTTGTAGTACAACCAGAAATTTTGTACAAATATCAGAAGTTGCTAGAGGCAAGGGAACTTATTTGAGGTGTGACAAAATCATTATGAGATTTGAAATACATTTAAATTAAATAAATTTAATAAATTAAATAAAAAACAAATCTGCTTTTGGTATAGAGTACTCGTTATCGACATCGGCACAACAATTTAGGCCTACTGAATCCAACAGGCATATATGGCTGTCCTGTAAAGAAGGGATCGCAACACTCCAGTATTACTGATCTTTCCCTCAGGGGGTCTAGTCAATGTTTAGGCTTATGTCCTTCTCATCATTGTTGAGCAACCGTTGAGTATTGTCGAGCAACTGTTGAGCACTAGCCTAATTGAGACAAGCCAGGATTAGGATTCACCACCCTGCCCTCTCCCACCTCTTTCTCCTTCGTATTATAAGGCCTATAGCCATCCTAGAAATGCGGCTAAATGTAGAACAACGGATTTGCCTGGTTGACTGCTAATTTTAGTACATGTAATATGATGTGAATCCCTAATCCAGGGATACCTACATACAGTGGAACCTCTGGATAACGACATCGCTTGCGACCGAAGGATTACATCGTTATCTGGAGGTGTCACTATTCCGAGGTTTTCAAAATGGCGGAAAAAGGGGGCATGGTGCCCGCCTTATGTACCCGATACCCACAGCTGTGACGCGATTTCATTGGTAGGTAAGCACGCTTCTCATTGGTCGGTAAGTATGCATTCTCATTGGTCGGTAAGCACTCATTCTCATTGGTCGTTAACAAAGCGATCTCATTGGCTACGAGTAGGCTTGAGTAGGACATCTCATTGGTCAGAAGCGTTTTCATTGGCTTAGAGTACAAGATACCGCTGGTCGGAAACGTTGCCTGTTTGGCTAGATTTTTTTGCATCAAACATTGCTGTCAACTGCCGATTATCGCTAGATTGATTCGCTAACCAGAGGTTTCACCGACATTTATGTCGCTGTTTGAGGTTTTTATTACTAGTAATATATAGCAAAAAAATGGGGACCAGAGATCAATATCGCTATCCGGGTGTTGTCGTTATTTGGAGGTGTTGTTATCCAGAAGTTCCACTGTACTTTCTTTTAAAAGGCAGTGGTGTTGACTAGTCTGTGGTGATACCATAATACATGGAACGACATGTTGGGTCAGTGGATTGACATATTTTCCTCACCGATGTCTTTCATTGGTAAACTTTCAAAAACCATGCAGTTAGTGTTAGTGTGCATTCGATGAGAAAATACTACTGGTAAAACCTGCTCTAGCCGTCGACTTTGACTGAATATGAACTGACAACTGACTAAATGCTCCTTCTCGATGAAGCAAGAAGTTGCAAAAGATCAATCAATGATCATTATATACAGATATTTGTAGTGTGCAAGAGATTCACCTAGGCTACAAGTACATTACAAATAGGCCTATCTTAATATGATCATCCATCGATCTTTTCCGACTGTAGGTAGGCTACCCCATCATGTGACATCCCATTACTAAACTTAGCCTTAGCAGCCAGTCAGGCAGGCGCGTCGTTCTTTGTCTAGCCTCATGTCTACCCTAACCCCTGTTGCCCACTGCCCTTACTGATTACAGCGCTAATACCTGGTCTTCTCCAGTGCTCCCCTGCCAGCTATGCACACTCACAAACACACACACCCACATGAGGGTACCTAGCAGGGGATGCTTGCTACTGCCATCACCGAGTCGCAGTATTACTAGATCTAGGTCAAGGCCAATGAGTGTAGTGTAGGTCTAATCTTGTGCTGTGCCTTTCCTTCTCTCCTGCACCTTTCCCTCACCACCACCACCAAATCTCATCATCCCCATATTGACTGAAATGAAAATTGTTTCTGAAGTCTGAGAGGCTGTCAGGCAAAAGTTTGATATAAAAATTGAGCAAGCAGGAACTTTTTGAATTAAGAGAAATTAGCCCCACAGTATGTCCATTTAGGCACAAATCTATAAAAATTAGAAAGGTTTAAGATGGGAATTACTTTGACTTTTAAAGTGGATCACATTAACCCTCATGAAGTGCTTCGCCGGTTTGCTGTGTCAATTCACCACAGTGCAGTGCGCTGTAGACCGGTTTGCCTTCTCGCTGTGTACACTGCCCCACTGTTGTCCAGTTTGGCAGGTGTGTAACAGGAGGGCTAGCAATAACAACTTTATCAATGGGCTTCAGTCCAACACATCAAACTAAATACTGCTTTCTGATTGGTCCACCAATTAGAGAACAGGAAAAAGGCCGTTATATAAAGTTGTAAATTTCTGTTAGCAACAGTTTAGGTTGAGTCCATTCAAAAGGGGGGTGTGGCCCTCTCTTCAGATGGTCACAGCTGTTGATAGAGGAGTCAGACACTGCCATTTTCGTCATTTCCACTCTCCATAGCCTTCCATGTCTAGGAATTTAGATAGAGATAACAACAGAGGATAATTCATGGTATCATTCAAATTCAAATTCAAAGAACTTTATTAATCCATTAAAAATGGAAATTATCATTGTACATCACAGGCTCTTGAAGGATAAAAAAAAAAAGAAAAAAAGAAAATCCTCTTAGTTTCCTGGTAAAAAACTTTCCGGCTATATAATGCCCCTTTGTGTGCTGATCAAGGGATCTAATTGTGGGTCATCGTTCTCACTCTCACTTCACCTCATGTATTCCTTCATCTCAGAGATCGTAGGGGCGCAGGCGTGATGGAAAGCTCAGTTGTTTTTCTCCATAGCTCTCTGTCACAGGCATCCAAAAAGGCTGATGTCAGGGTTTCCTTGGTCCAGTCCTTAATATTTTGAAGCCAACTCTTTTTGGGCTGACCTAGTCTTCTAGTGCCTTCTGTGATTCCATGAGTGATGGTATTGGCTATGGAATTTGATCTGGTGACCTGACCAAACTATCTCAATTTTCTTATCTTTACAATTGAGACAAGGTCTTTGTGTGGGCTAAATAGGTCTTGTCGTTAGTGGTGTGTTTTTTTTTATATGAGATGTGTTAAGAGTCTTTGATAGCATTTCATCTCCATGGCACAAATTCCTTTTTCAATGTCATCAGTTCGAGTCCACAATTTACAGCCATGGAACAGTACAGAGATGACTAATGCCTTGAGAGCTTTTGTTTGCATTTTGTTGAGATGTTTTTGCTCTTCCATAGGTATCCATTCTTTTTCGAAGCTGCACATGTCTTTGCCACTCTACCACTTATTTCTTCATGGGAAAAACCAGTCTATTTCTTTTCATTGTTCAGGGTGAAACAACACAAAGATCTCGTGAAAATTGAGCTTGTGTTATAGAACATTGCATTAGTTGAATAAAGAAGAGCAAAAAAAGGGCAAAAATCCCCGTTAGTTTAGATCCTTTATATATTATTTCTAACACGTAAAGGCAACAAGTAGTATTTTACTGGTTATGCCCCTTGTTTCATATCAAAATAAATCGGAAAAATAAACTTGCTCCAAATCAACAATGACTTCCAGGTCTTGTGTACTTTTCAACCCTAACTTACACAATTTTAATGTTAATTCCACTAACTAGAAGGCTCCACTCATAGGAACGGACCAATGATGGACAAATTGATTGTACAAAATTTCTATAAATTTATAGTTCTTTGACATCTATGATAATCAGATCAATCTCTAAGCTTTGCAGTAATACCAAAATTTTATATTTCATTGTATTGTATGAAGCACATTGTTGAACCACTCCATAAAACTAAAAAGGTTACTCTTTTAACACTTTCGTTGCCAGCCCCTCATAGTGAAAAAAACCTTCGTGTCAAGGCTTCTGCTTGAAACTGGACAAAATGAGGGTTTTCAGGTAAAAAATTCTCACTCCCATACTTTTGAACATACATGCATGAAATTTTCAAGATTGCTTCATGGATGATTAAAGACCATTTTCATGTAATCAATTTATAAAGTTTTATGCAAATGAAGTCAAATGACCTGTCCACCATCTTGGAATCTGAATAAAATCGGAAAATTCACATATGGTCATTACTTTTAGTCATTCTCCAATAAAAAAAACCCCACAGTATTATTTCAAAATGTGATTAGAAATGAAGTAGAGAGGGGTTCAAGTAGATTTCTAACAAAGGTAGTTTTTATTGTATTTTGTGTTTTATACTTTTATCTATAATAAGAAGTAAAACATGCCAGACACATGTGAAAATATATGATATTGCCTAACTATCTGAACAAGTACAGCAAAATAATACCTACATTGTCTCTATTAAACTCTATCATCCATTCAATGGGTTTTCATGTCTCTTCTTCTAAATAAGTAAAATACTCCCAATTGAAGGGTTAATGAATGTCAGCAGACCTATCTAAGTCATTACTCGCATCAGCTGGCGATGTGCCATGCCCATTGAGTCACGTCATCGTTTTCTTACTCTACATCTAGATCTCTAACTTCGGTAATCCTGCTCGGTAGATTTTCGGCTGAGCTAATTCCATGAAAAAACACTATCTGAGCCAGAATCGTGCCAATTAATGTTATCACCATCCAAAGCAATGATGGATTTTCAAAGTGAAAGTATAAAATCATAGTAAACAAGCTGTAAATAGCAAAATATGGGTCAAAGAGGGGGGGGGTGTGTGAAAAAATTCATGGAGCAGACTGAACATCTGTTGAGACAAGGGAAATGACTCCCGTTATTCTTTGATGTCGTGGTTTTTGTATACCGCACTTAATATTGGAAAGGCTTGGGATTCGAATTATTATAACAACAACAATAACAGTAATAATAATAATAATAATAATAACAATAATAATAATAATAATAATAATAATAATAGCACCCATGCAGCACTATCTCAGTTGGAAATTGCTTGTGTATAAAGTAAATGAACTTTTGTACATTTCCAACACAGTGTTATTTTTATCAAACACTTAACAATAACGATCAATTACCACAACAAAATATTCACCTGAGGGATAACTGATTGCCACTGTTCTGATGTCTCTCCATTTGCAACTGGCTGGGGATTATTCAACTGGGAATCAGTCAGTGATGGAGCTATTCTTGGAGACTTTGTTTTTGGACTTGGCTGTTGATGAGTGAATTCCCGTGGTGCATCAACAAACTCCTCATCTGAATCATTGTCTCTATGGTGTCTTGGCACCTACAAGTATTCAAAAAAAAAAAAAGAAAAGAGAAAGTAGATTGATTGTAGAATAGGTTGATTGTTAGCTTTGAAAACTTAACATCTTTTCCCATTTATGGTCACAAGATGACAAAAGAGAAATTGTTCAATAAGATATTAAAAGGACATTTCTGTAATTGGAAAACATGCCAATATGTGAAAATGTCGATAAAGCAGCTGCTGTTAATGTGTATGACATTTTCCATTTCAGAAGACAAGGTCATCATGCCCAGAATTTGGAGCCTGCACAATTCTCAATCTGCTTCCCAAATCCTAAGCTGTGTGAAGTTTGCGCATAATTTCTCCAAAGCTTGGCTAGCCTCAATTCGAATACCAAAAACAACCACATTATGTTTATGACCTGGAAATTGAGTAAACAAACTGAAACAGTCACTGGTATAGGTGATCCCTGCTCCCCCATCCCCGTTTTCTTTTCTAAGTAAATCAATACTCCGGAGTTCATAATCTCTCCGCCCCCCACCACCACCACCACACACACATCACGACCACCAACAGTCCTGTGTGAGAGGTTTGAAAATTGGGGACAGTCCCTAGGGACACATGGGTAAGGCAGTTGAAAGGTCTGAACCTGATCTTCAAGTATGGAAGATGAAAAAATGTTTACTGTTAATACTACATGATATTTGCAATTGATAACACATATATCTCCTTCACCTTAGAACGGGGAGGTTGAGGTGAGGGCGACACATTAGTCTCCATATTCACATCATTTGAACTGACGAGAGCAGATGAGGCAGCCACAGTAGATTTGTTAGATGAGGATGTCATTTGTGGCTGTGTATCAATGGGGGTAGTTTCTTCTTTGTCTTTGATGGAGGCGGCATCTTCTGGTATTGGACCACTTCTGAAATGTAAAGTTATGATAGGGAAAGAAATGCAACTTTAACCAAAAAGACTATCTTTGTAAAAATGAAATCAGAATGACATTTTCTATTTCAAGTAGAAAGGTAGTTGTGAGACTTCAATTTGTGAAAACATAAATCATAAAGCTGTATTAGCTGTGATTACTTTATGTGGCCCGGTAGCTCAGTTGGTAGAGCGGTTGACTGCCATGCGAGGTGGCCAGAGTTCGATCCCCAGCCGGGCAGTGTTTTTTTTCGGGGCCCCCTGTTCACCCAGCAGTATAAATGGGTAGCTGGGTCTTTCTACACTTGGCAGAAGTAAAGTCGGCGTGGAAAGCAATGGCAAACTACCACATTATACTGTATGCCTAGTATAATTAGGGCTCTACCCCTAATTCCCCTATACCCAGTCATGGGTTCGGGACTAACTTTACTACTTTTACTTACTCTGATTGTCAACGTAGATGTTTGTCTACATGATAAACTGATTGGAAACATTCAGTCAAGGAGCTGTTAAAAGTGAGAGCACAAACTTATCACAATTTAACACTGTTGCAAACACTTTGTGGTGGGCAATGAAATATTTACAAACACGAACAATAAACAAGGCAGCCATTAATATAGGGAAAGAGGAATGAACTGTGTGATTATCATTCCTACTTTGATTGATGGTGTGATTTATGCTCAGTTGTACTCCTTCCTGGTTCAGTATGTGGATTCACAAATTCTGAAGTCTATTGAAGGTATCTGTGTGCTTTTGAGCTTTTACCAGATATTCAAAGATACTTGCATTTTAAATTTGAAATAAAGTTTTACTGCACAGACCATTCATTTCAGGGACAATTCAAGTGGAGTTAATGTCAGTCATTGTGCAAATTCACATACAAGATCTAATTGATTTCTTTGATTTCCCCTTAAAGATGACAGAAATTAAATGTGCTTTTGTTAACTATGAACACAACACTCATGATTGCCTTCTTCCTATTTTTCTGCCACTACATGAACTGTATTTCAGTCATTAACCAGATATATAGTAGTTATAAAGTGATATTTTTAGCACCTCTAGATATTTACAAGTATTCTACGATAAAAAAAAATATACAAATTTATTATCGCTACCTATAAACATGACACTTAGTTATGCCATTCCCCCCCCCCCCTTACCCCCAAGCCTCAACGGCATCTCAGGAGTCTGTGTAATTAAGAAAATTAACATAATTAAGATACATTAGCCAACAGCTAGTGTTCATTTCCCCTTAGATTTTGTCTGGTCTTCAACTGTTAAAAAATTTTTTTTTTAAATTTCTACTACTTTTAAAGACAATGCTGATTAATGACCCCCTCATCCCCCAAATCTACCATTTCTGAGGAGTGATAGTCATTAAAATATCTGCTTATCTTTCAATACCCCTTGACATACGAAACAAACATTTTAAAAAAAGGGAAAATCATCCAAATTTTACTTGTTAAAATGCTGGATATGTCAACACTAACATGAAGTTGTGTAAACATGTTGGAAAAATATTCTCAACGACAAGTGTTACTGCACCATGATTAAAATGTTATGATGTTTCAGCTTCTCATGCTTTTGTAAAATAAAAGGGCCATATGAATGTTGGAAAAATTGTAAACAGCATTTCCTTGTGCACAATTTCAAGACTGACGATATAATTACTTGCAGTTTCACAGTTAACATGAATTTGTTAAAAATATGGGCTCTGTTTTTCATTTGCGTTGGTGAAATAAAGATCAATGACCTTATTGGTCAGAGTACAATTTGAACAAAAAAATTTTTTAATCGAATGTTATGGATATATGTCTATCAAATGCAAAACAACAATCTTCAAATAAATACAATTATAAGAAAAAAAAATTCCAAACCCAGCAGCGTAGAGAATGTTACACTGAATGGTTCTATTCTTATGTTAAGCGGATATTGATGCAATGGCTTGGGAGTCATAATCTTCTAAAAAAAAAGTCTAACAGGTTATGTCTCCTGGATAATTTAATTGAGTTTAACCTTTACTAGGCATTGACCAAATTTACTTGCATCCAGTGAACCGCTATCTTTTGTTTCACATTATTTTCAAGAACAAAATTTAGATATTCATTTTAGACAGCTTTTCTTTTCTAAACTCCAGTCACATCTTTATTTTATAAACAACATATCGATAAGTTACCAACTGCTATCTTTTAGTTCTGCTTGAATATATTTTTTAGCACTCTTGAAGATTCAAATACATGAAAAGGTTTGACTGCAAAATGAGATACAGTAGAACACTGTTAAACCAAAATGTCTGGGACTGAAGAAATCATTTTGGTGTAAACATATTTTGGTTTATCCATTTCTAAGGGGAAGTAACAAAAATGCAGAGCTGTGTGCATGGTAAAAGCAACGCTGATTGTCATTAGCACACCCATTCTCTCTTCTTCCGTCATCCATCTCTCCTCAATGCCATTCACTATACAGACTAAGCCATAGACTAAGGTGGACTGTGTGTTTTGAGTGAATAGAGTGGGTAAACCAGCTCTGGCTATTCATTTGTCCATTGTTTCTGTAACTTAACGTCACATTATTCACTTTACAGTATTTTAGATTTTGGTTTTGCAGTGTTGCATGTGAAATTCAGTTTGGTTTACCGTTAGCAGCATAACAAAGACAAAGAGAGAAAAAAAAAAGGATTTTAGTCTTATTTTGGTTTAGCGCTAGTTTTGGTTTACGCCTGTTTGGTTTATGTGTGTTCTACTGTAGATCCATGTTTGACGTTTTGAGAAACAAGCATTTTTTTATTATACAAAAATCAATCAAGTTGTCATTTACTTTTAAAGCAATCCATCATCATAAATAACTGAGCAAAAATCATTGTTCATAATTTTGATGTTGGTCTTTAAAACACGAAATCTCATTTTGCAAACTGCGATAAATCCATATGATTTCTCCACAAAACAAGACAAATTCAGCACCAGAATCATCAAAAATCATCAATATTCAATCACAGCATTATAGTAGACTGGATACTGAATTAATCTAGATCTGGTTCTCAAGTTTAGCTTGAGTTACTATGAGTTAGGCCTGCTGCTTTTACCAAAATGCTTCCTGTCATGTGAACATCGTATTGACAACCTTTTTCCTATCCCAGAGTACCTTGCTTTTTTAATCGAATGAGTATTGGCCTTGGATTTTCTTATTCTTTCTCTAGAAGGAGATGATTATTCGAGAAAGTCATCAAAATCATTAACCATTCTTGGTATGGGCGCAGCCATCTTGAAACCAATAGCGACAGTATGAGCACACTTGTCAGTGATTGTCACTAATAGTGTTGATCGCCAGAAAGGGATTTCCCTTCGGATTCATCGTGTTTTGTAAACAAAGCACTACGGCCTTTATCGCGCTCTGACAAAAATGCTTAAGTTTAGGTACCTGAATCTGTTGAATTTAACGCATTTTGCATACAAAATTTGAAAAATCATACTAAGATCACATGATAGAACTAAGATATACGCTTATCAGTGATATTTCAAAAATGGCATTTATCATGATTTGCGGTCAAACCCTTCCTATTATTGCTTTAATTTCCCTCCCTCTCTCTGCCCGTCTTCCCAACTTCAACAGTATCTCAGGAGTGCCTTAATTATCAAAATTTAGAGACGTTCCCCGGTTGAGGAACAAGTGTGGGCTGTCCTGGAAGACATGGTGGAGGTGGATGCTGGAGCCCACATGATAACTCTGTAAACATTGTCTTCATGCGGATATCTCTCACGATTTCATCCTCCGTGCAGCTTTTTCATGAACAAATACCTGCGTCAGGTTGTGTAGGTCTTTGCACTTGACTGCCTGAAAATGAAAAGAAAAGAAAAGAAAATGAAAAATCAACACGAATGAAAAGTTAAGAAACTATTGCTTCAATAGATCCAATTTAAGAGGCATCAGAATTATTATAAAGTTGAAAAAAAAAACCAACAACAAACAAACGAAACAAAACAAAATACTAAAACCAACTATTTTTGGACACAACATTGACACATCAAAAATATATGGAAAATCATATATATACAGTGGTCTCCACTTTACATCCACATCCTCGCGAGATGGAGAAATGTGGATGTTAGCCAAATGTCTTTGTAAGATGGAGCGCAAGGGAGCGGCCTATTTCCCCATGGCATTGTGTATATAGCTCATTAGTAAAATGCACAATTCTAAAGAAAAGGGATGGCCAATGTCATTGTGAGCAGTGAGCAGATTATGTACTGTTTGGCTTACCTGTCAATCATTGTCCGGTCCAATAAAATTTGGTAGTGATGATTCACAATGAAATGAACAAGCAACATTACTACATTCAATATTATGCAGAGGGTGGGCAAGACAGGATGGGACGGTGTCAAATTTTTGCCTTCTTTTGTTTGGACGACGAACTGGTGCGATCTCTTCACACTGGCCAGCGCTTGTAAACTTATAGGCTAATTAATCACTGGCCAGATGATTAGCATTATGCTTTCCCCTTATTCGGCATGTCTAGAGAGAGCTACGTTTATCGATTAGTAGGGGTGGTCTTGACTGGTGTCATCGCTTACATGTTGTCGGCATGAAGGGTTTGTGTGTGAGATGGTGACAAACGTTTTTGTTTTCATTTGTTTTCTTTTTTTGTTGTGGACGACGAGGCTGGCATAATGCACTCCCCTATTTTAGTATGTATGAAATTTACAGGCAATCAATCCTTAGGGAAAATACAATTCAACGTTCTCCCAAAATGTGAATGTTAGACGAAGTAATGGGGAAAATGTGGATGTTAGGGATGTAATTTTTACAGAACCGTATCCTGAAGAAATGTGGATGTTAGGTGGATGTGGATGTAAGGCAGGTGGATGTTGAGCGGAGATCACTGTATTGAGCAAAAAAAACAACAACAAAAAACAACAAATTTTTAATTTAAAAAGGGTGTAGGTAACACAATAGTATAATTCACGGCGTACCCCTCGAGCCCGAAATCGATCCTTAAATTGTTGCCAGCAATCCCATTAATCTGTTAAGCACGGTAATCTGATACGCCATAGGCCGCTGTTAGAGGTGATTCCCATTGTACTCTTTGCATCTCTGCTGTAAATCAGAATAATTACATTTTAAAACATGCCTTGAAAAGTCTAGGCCCAAGATCAGTCTGTTTTTGACCACTGCACGAAAAGCTCCCGATTTGCTTGGTGATTCTGTGAAAAAATCATTTCTCTACAAAGATTTCATCTTTTTCTGGGGTGCATGGAATTAAAACTACTTTTTCCAGTTTTGTGACTTTATAGGTGCTAATTAATTATATCCATATCTTTCAAAGAGCTAGAGTGATTTTTAAAATTTTGATTACATAACGTTTGTCATTTTAATGTGTTGTTCATCAGTGTGAATCTTATCTTCTGACGTGCCGATTTAGTGACTTCATACCTTGTGATTGTGCAGTGATACCACCAAATTGTTAAGAGTTGATCTATTATCTCATCTTTACCTTTTCTCTATCCATTAGCCTAGGTCTGTTGGAAACATATTAAAGGCCAATAGTTTTGAAGAACATCAAAGGGCATTTGATGACTTGTGTCGTACTTGTGGAAAAAAACATGACAACAAAAAGAAAAACACTTTGTAAAAAATACATTATGCAACAGGTTTGTGACTGACATTTTACTCTGCTTCAGCAGTCATATAGAAAACGAGGATGCTGACAGACATCCGCAGAAAATTTGTGTCAACTGTGTAAGGGCTATGAGGAATATTAAACAAACAAGCAGTGAAAAAGCCTTACAAAACACTTCAACTAGATCCAACAGTTGTAAGCATCTGTGGGTCGTGTTTAATCCTGAACGCCCCCTTTGAATGGAATACAAATGATTAAAAGCTGGCTGTTTGAAACAGCGGAGACCCCGACTAGGTGCAAGGAGCGAGCCTGATTTAGATCCTCAAAGGACAAGTTTCCAAAATGCCTCTGTCACAACACCCACTTTATCTAATAATGAAGATATGCAACAACATGCCATATCAATAGGTGTAAGAAACGAATTTACTGAGGAATTAGAAAGACCATGCAACTCACAGCAAACGATGATGGAAACTGCAAGTAGTTAATTTCATCATCATACATCCAACAGTAGTTTATCATTACTACTACACCACCAAATTATCCATTAGCCACTTCAACCCAATTAAACCCAATGCATCAGGTCATACAACTGACAGCTCAACATCACCAATGTTCAAAGCACACCAAACCTTTCTACATCACTAAATCTGTTCAGGAACCACATTCACAAGATGAGGTACAATTAAACACAGACCTGATTAGGAGAAAACTGTACAGTCATTCAAACGAAGCATATGTCAAATGCAAACCACTAATCAGCCAATCATTTTGCAAAAAATTGTAAGCCATGCAAAAGACATCTCAAGTCAAGACACGAACACAAACAAAGCCTGCACTGCTTATACGTCATGTGAGAAGGGCAGTTGCTATGATGATGAGGATACACAACTTTCACCAGAGTTGAAACGCCTACCAAAGATCAGACGACAGGTTGAAAGTACTTAAGTGACTGTGTAGGCCTGAAGGGCAAATTACAAATGTCACCAAAATCACATTTAGCCATGAAAGAAGCCCTAAGTCTAAGTTGGTGACAAATAAGGTTGCAACGCTCTTTTATGAGAAAGGTGGAGCTGCAGGTGGGGGGTGAGAAATAGATGAGGGATTTAGTGTCAAAAACATTTTCAAAATTCATTAAAGTTTCCAAAAAAGGATTTTGTTAATGATAATGAAGTGTGGCCTGGTAATTCACTTGGTAGAGCAGCTGACTGCCATGCGAGGTGGCCCAGTTCAAACCCAGCTGGGCAGTGGATTGTTTCCGGGCCCCCGGTTCACCCATCAATGTAAATGGGTGGCTAGGTCTTTCTAGACTTGGCGAAAGAAAAGTCGGCGTGCAAAGCAATGGCAAATACCACATTATGCCGTATGCCTCGTATAATTAAGGCTCTACCCCTAATTCCCCTACACTCAGTCATGGGTGCGGGACTAACTTTTTATTTTCTTAATGAAGTACTAATAGAAACCTCATACACCTCAACTACTGATCTGCCTTCATTCCTCTTTGAGCTCCTAGCTCATTATGAAGAAAAAGACTTGCTTACGTTGCATCATGGCAGTATTCCCCAGCATGAAATTTGGGTCAAGATAGGCGGGGAACATGGTAAAAATAGTTTGAAATTAACAACGCAAGCTGCAAATCTGGAAAATCTCAGGGCACAATGTAACACAATAGTTATTGCCATGACAAGTGTTAGAGATTCTTATGAAAACACGGAAATCATTTTGGATGGCTTGGGAAAAGAAATTAAGGATCTTGTTGGCATGAGTTGAATGGGATTCATCAATGGTAATTACGAATTTTTATGTACGTTGTATGGGCTTTCTGATGCTCAAGGGACATTTCCTTACCTATGGTGTGAGCAACCCAGACTAACTGTGAATTCCGCTTCCGAAGACCCCTTACTGAACAAAATCTTTGAGGGATATTAATTGGTAAAATAATTAGTACAATTCCAAAAGTGTCTAGAAATGCAACTCATTTTGACTGAATATTGAGTGATAACAATAAAAGTTAGAAATGTCAGTGTTTTTCCGGCTAGTAGTTTGAAAAAAGCTGTTGCCAGCAAGATTCGCCTAAAATCTGTACCTTGTCCCTATCAGTCACTATAATGTGCCAATTTGTCCACAAAAACGTAAACCCAAACTAGCGAGCATCACGATTGACTGCCTCCACCGTTAACTGAAACCTGATCGCACACGTAGTAGGAGCAGCGTGTTGAACAAAAATCTCATCAAGGCGACACCCTGAGCATTCTTGTTTGTGTATGGGTTTTTTCTAATAAAAGCTGAGACCTGGATATCTGACTATATCATAATGACCTACTTTGGATTATGATAAAAATAGTGAAAAGCAGGGAAGATAATCAAGTAACATTCTTTCCATACTGTGTGTTTTGTGTTCCCTACACCTTGCATTTGGAGATTCAAAACTTCTTATTATGCTGAAAATTAAATCTACAATATTCAAAATTCAAAGCAGCTGTATCTTACATGTTCAAAACATTTCAATTTTCTATTCAAATGTATGGAAATCAATCTTTGGCAGTAAATAAAACTGTATTCCTGAAAATTAGACTATGCCTGCCAGCAACAAGTTGATGTGAGGGTATACACTAGATGTGATCTTTGCACTTACCACATGAGGTTGATCTACAGTCTTGAATTTTCAAGACAGGTGCCAAAAGATCCATTAGCTTTTTCACCTCATTTTTTCAGTCCTGTTCAGTTATCTGTCACTGCAGGTAGGCTCCTTCTGCCAGAAAAAAAACGAAAACAAAATAAACAAAACAAAAACAACATAAAACATAAATCAAATGGATAAGATCTTTTATAGATAAATGAATCCAGGACGTTGTAGTACAACTGTGACATCAGAAGTCCTTGGCCCAAACATATGCCTTATTTATATACATCTGCCACCTAACATAAAATCAAATGTCAACTTATTTTTGCAGATGTCACATTATTAAGTAAATGCATTAAATCTAAATCGGACTGTAAAAAATCCTGAATAATGACCTCAAAGAGTTACAGATATTAGAAGAAAACTGGTTGATGAGATTCAATGCTTCTAAATGCCATGTCATATCGATTACAAATAAGAAAAAAACACAGCACTATGACTATAAACTCCATGAGCAAACATTGCAAAGAGTAAAATCCGCTAAATGCCACGGTTCGAACTAACCGAAAACTTAATGGAGTTACATCACCAATATTACCTTGAAAGCTAACAAAATCAGTGCTTTTACATAACGAAACCTCAAGGCCTGTGACTGTGGGGTCAGGACGTTGGATTTGTAACCACGGGGTTCTGAATTCAAGGCCATGTCATGCCGTGGTGCTGTTTAGTCGTTGGGAAAGGCTATTTACATACATATCCTCACCCCACTTAGAAGTTGTTGAGTACACTATCATAGGCAGAGGAGGGTCTTGTGAGATTGCTAGAGCAAGTGCGCTGTAAAATGGCTGCATCTCTGTAGACTCCAAATGGAGTTGAGAATGTATTTGGTTCAGATATACATTTAGTGGATTTAGCGCAATATGAAAGATCAGATATCGAAACTTGAAATCAACTGGTCATAAACCAACATTCAATAAGTTTCGAACTAATGAAACCATTAATTTTGCTTTGTCGTTTGGCTCATCTCACATAACACCACTTAAAAGCGTTAAAAATTTAGGAATCTTTTTCGATGATGAATTGAAAATGAACACATATGTTGCAAATTTATGTAAATCAATTTATCTTTAACATCAAGACAATTCATAATGTTAGAAAATTCATCATGACTGAAGCGGCCAAAAAGCTTGCTGTCCATTGTGTTCTGATGAAAACTGATTATTGCAATTCTCTCCTGTACGGAGTAAAGGAGGATCTCATTAAAAAAGTTCAAGTTGCTATGAACAATGCTGCCAGAGCGTTCTGGGAAAAAATAGAAGAGAAAATGCAACAAAAATGCTGAGAGAGCTTCATTGGCTCCCTGTACCGGAGAGAATTGAATACAAAATTGCCTCCCTTTGCTTTAACTATTTTGACAATAGCCTCCCATCTTACCTGTCAGAACTGCTCCATTTATATCAACCAGCAAGAACTTTAAGCTCGAGTTCTGACACTAGGATATTTATCATCCCTAAAACAAATTTAAAAACAATAGGCTAAAAAGCTTTTCCTTCGCTGGACCTAATGTCTGGAATGCCCTTCTATGAGCATCAGATATTACAAAAAGAGAGTGTAAAAGGAATTTGAAAACGTTCTATTTTTCAAAAAGCCTAAATTCATAAAGGCACACTCTTATACTCATTTAAAATCCCACATATTTTGCTTTTATTGATACCAAAGCAATTTTTAGAATTCCTTTATTGTGTATAGATCAATTGTGATTTTTTGTACAATATGCAATGTCTTTGATTAGGTGTTTTTGCTTAGTTTTAACATACATGTCATTATTAATATTTTTTGTCACATTTGTTTCTATGTAAATTGTCAATAATGCACGCTAACAGATTTGTGCAAATATTTTAAGCGCTATAAAAATAAAATTCATATATATATATAGGGTGAGGTAAAAAAAAAAACATCCTCAACTTTCAGGGCCAATAAGCAGAGAAATTTTTCATCAAATTTAATGAAATTTGCTATACATAAAGATCAAGTATTTTCCCTTTGATGTGTGAAATTTCAGTACTTTAGTTTAATGTCCTTGTTATGACAAAGATTTAAAAAAATTGAAAACAGCAGCAAAATATCATAGCGTTTTGATTATTGTATGCCCTTGAAGATTGAAGGCTGGATCAACAGCATACCTCTTCAGATGTTTTGTTAATGCACTAAGCCTGCCTAAACTATTTTGCACATGACGTGAACGGATTACATTTACATTTAAACGTCCGATGAACGTAAATACAGGCCTACCAGTTTCAGTATATTATTGTGTGCATGTTAAAATCTATTCTCTGATGAAATTTTATTTCAATTGTGAATTTCCAACTTTATCTCATTGTGCATAATTAAGTATCCATTAGTTGATAAACGTATCTAGATTCTACTCATTTTCACTAGATCAATTATTATCTAGTGATAGATTATAAACCTATCTAGTTAAGCAATGGAATTTAGCGGGGCAGGTACAGCAACGTTCAAAACATCGTGTTCACAGATAACAAAGATTTTACCCTTGAAATGGATTGCAATCATCAAAATGATGTCCAGTAAGGCCACAATAAAACAGCATTGCTGACACTACACTTTATCAAGAAGCTTCTAAATTTTCTAAAAATACACTGGTGTCAGCAGGCATTTCTTGGAATTGTAAAACTAGGATACATTTTATTGACACTTCAGCAACTCAAGTTACATCACACTTCTCAATGAGAAAGTTTTACCAGATTGTAGATGTCTTTACCCACGCGGCTGTTACATTCTTCGACAAAATGGAGCAACTAGTCATAACAGTGCTATTACATAGCAGTTTCTTTTAGAGAAAACACCTGAATGCATAGAGAAAGATGAATGGCCACCTCAGTCACTATGGATTACACGGTGTGGAACTCTCTCTCTCTCTCTCTCTCTCTCTCTCTCTCTCTCTCTCTCTCTCTCTCTCTCTCTCTCAGAGAAGGTGTACGCTGGGAGAATGGAACCATTCACACAGGATGAACTAAAACAAACAACGGATTACTGAATGTTGGGAAACAATAACTAAATTAGGAAATCCATTTCTTCTTGGAAGAAAAGATTGCGAGCAGTGTGTTGACAATATGATGGGCCAATTGAGTATATCAATCTTTTACAACAAAGCTCAATGAATATGAAGTTTTTTCTGTCATTTATGATAGTGATGATTGGGACAGCATTTACCAAAACACCTATATCTACTTAGACAATAAAGCTAAACAATTGAAACATGGCAGATTTGTTAATAAATAATTGAATAATCGGTCTGTGAAATTCCAAGCAAATTCATTGTTTCAACTCTGAGTTATTTGCCTTTGAAGTTGAGAACGTTTTTTTCTGTCTCACCCGATATATATATATATATATATAACTGCTATACCACCCAAACGTGGCGTTAAACTTTGCGTTAAAATCGGCAGATCAAACCTCTGAAGTGTCATCAGAGATTTGATCCTCTTGAAAGCCTGATGTCCAAAGCTCTGATGTCGACGTCAGAGGTTTATATGCCAATTCCCAAAATAGGAATTTAAGAGGTTTGATCTACCAACCATCGATGTAGGAACAATAAATATAAATAAGAACCTGAATGTTTTGAAGATCAAAAACGTACACAACACTGGGGTAGCAGGCCATCTCTTCATCCAGAGTCTCAGTCAAAACATGAAGCAACTCATGGGCATCCTGAAAGAAAGAAAAGTCTCTTTAAGACTATTAGACCACCCCTACACCCAGGGAAAAAGAAAAATGATAGGCGTTTTTATAGGAAGGGTGGAAACAGAAGTACTAGAGAAAAGGTTTCAGACAAGTTGCTACAAAGATTATTAAACACGAATTTAAAATAAACAATAAGCAATATACATAAGTTAACTAAATCGCTAAATGGAGAGATGACTTACTGACAAAAAGTATCATCTCTCAGAAAAACAAAAAAGAAAACTATAAATTAACAATGGCTATCAAGGCCCAAACTGCACAAGCAAGGTTCACCATGATTATCATAAAAATGGGTAACTAGGCCAGATCATGTCTTGCTGTCACTGCCAGGTCACAGCCATAAGTCTGTGGTATTGTGCCTTAGGTAAAGCACTTTTCTTCTTCACCTGACTGCTTTGACTCAGGTGTGAAAGAGTACCTTTAGACACATGTTTTTATAATTGACAGGCTAGAAGTCTGTTATGTGTTGTTGTCAGTCAGCAGAGTAAAATATCATTGGATTGCACCTTGAGTATGATTACAATTCAATTCAATTCAAAAGACTTTATTTCACCATGAATGGCAATTAAGAAGAAAGAAAAGAATCAGTGCATGAAATAACAAAAATGTAAAGATACATGGATCAAAATAAAAATGAACTGGTACATATGATTACCCCTGATACATGTGTACTTTATAATTAAATAACATCCTTTTCTTTCTGTTCATTTCAGTGTTTGAATGGGGGACTTCCAGACAGACTGCCTATACTTTCAGACAGACTGCATATAATACACATTTTTTTTGCCATAAAATGCTTCATGCTGGATATGGCAAAACCGAAAAGACCAGGTGTAACATTCAATACTATAACTATAAATAGATCAGGGTCCTCCACCAGAAATCAGGAGTAAACATATAAGGAATATAAAGCACGCCAAAATCCGGGGGAATTTATGGCCGAGTGGTTACGTCGTCAATATTTTAGTGCGCTATCGACATGAAGCGCGCGGGTTGAAATGCTGTGCGAGACAGAAGAAAAAAAAAGAAGAAAAAAAAAAACAGTGCCAGGACACTGGGAGTCATGAACTCAGTGTGGCCTAGTCTCCCCAGGGTGTCAGAAGTTAAAGGCCGAAACACCCGCCTGAGGGGGATCTTCTTCTCTGAAGACTTAGCACTGTCTCGCTCAATATGAGTTTGCACAACACATTTGAATTCTTTTTGCTGTTGTAAATACTGCATGCTTGTCTTTTCCTTTCTCCCAGTGTGGGTTCTGGGACCCTCAAAAGAGAGGATTTAGAATAGTCGTACAGCTAGTTCTCCCCACACATCTCAAGGGCTGCAAGTATGGATTGGGAGAAAATTTCTTCTCTCGCCTTTCCTTCTTTCAGACTCTCTTTTGTGTCCTAGGGTGGAGAGTTTATGAGGGATGAAGGGAGGCATTATCCATGGCTGTCCTATTATATGAGCATTTATGACGTTAAGAAACTATGGGGTCACTTGTTAAATTATTGGACTAGGTACTTTTGTGCACAAGGGCAGCAAAAAGTCTTGGGTGGTTCTCGTTATTAATTTCTTTTTTTTTTTTTTCATGATGCACACTGCAATTCATATTAGTGGTGGTGGACAACATAGTAATATCAAGTTCAAGTTGCCAGCAAATTACATCAATATATTGATATATATCAAGTCTCGTCGATTTCTAAAATCTTCTTGCATGCAGTGGGAGTGAGTGATGTTTAAGGCAATAGAATTAGGCCTGGCCTTTTCATAATACTGGTGACTTATAAAACATATTTCTAAGAATCTGAATAATTTCAGTAATAGTATTAGAAAACAATATTTTTTTCTTCTCCATCTTAAGTTTCTCTTTAATTTCAAATTTCCACGTAGTCTGTTGATTCATGGAAATGCATTGTGAGTGGAAATATCAAAATATCAATATTTTTCTAGCTGCTTTGAAATGATATTGATCTTGAAGAAAATATTGAACGATATACAACATGCCCACCACAAATTCATATGTATACAAAATGGAAATCCCAGATTTTCAACTTCATGGTTCTTCAAAGCACATTTACACCAGAAAGATACATAATGAGTCTAGCAATGCTACTCAAATGATTAAAAATTCAATTCACATGCTTTAAAATTAGTCCACTGAAAGATGTATAAATTTCAAGCCCCAGGCTTTTTAAATTTGCAAAATCCATCAAACATTTTTAAAGTTATGCAGTAATGAAGTCCGCTAAATTTTGGACACTTTCATATGGGAAAGTATTTTGAAATTATGAGTCACTGCCTAAAGAATTCTACATTAAAACTTATCCTATTTTGTTACTAATTTGGCAGTCTAAAGTATTTTTTAGTGCAGAATCCAACAAGTTTTTAAATGTACAACTTTTGTGACCATACATTGACCACATTGAAATGAAATTTAATAAGCCTCATTAAAACTGTTCCATTTGCACCAGGCTTGTCTGTTGCTTGGGGAAGCGTGGACTCTGTGGCTCCCTAGATGCCAAGCCGCAGCTCTGAGGATTGTGGCCAGCTGCAAAAGACTGTGGCCTTTTCCAGGAATTTTCCTGAGCTTGTCCCTGAGTTTGTTAGATTTTGTGCTCACTGCAAAGGACTCTTGGACCCCACAGCACCCATGCTATCTCAGAGGAGCAATAATTAAAAAAAAACAAAATAAAAAAATTCCACAATCTCTAAACAGCAGTTGGCTCCTATCAATAGGGCCTACGAATTTTATAAATGTACAGATTTCCGTAAAAATATAGACAATTGGAAGCTGTCCTCGAAGCAGATCCCGGTCAGTATCCATGCCGGTGGTTGTTTGTCTTTGAGAATTGTTATATGATGTGCTATAAAGCATAAAAGTTAATTATCACATTATTTTCGGATACAAGACATATCAGAAACCCTAATGTTTTCCTGCTGCTAAATTTCCCGACACTGAATTCCAATTTCAAAATTCCTGATCTTCTCTCCATTTTCCGACCCCATATAATTCGTAATTTTAATAGCACTTCTGCAACTCCGTAACGAAGGTCATTTTCCGTAAATTCGTACAACTAGTCAGGTATGAGTCATGGACTGGAGCCCTGACCCCTTTCGAATTGCTCGAGAACAAACATGTCCTCCATGTTGTTCTATAAACATATATCTACAAAATTTTGGATTTTAGTTTTTTTGCACCAAATTAACCTTTGTCGGAAGTTGCACCTCTCTTTTGTGTCAGAAATGAAGTTGGTTGACGGAAATGCACCAATATTGTTCTTACTCTAAACGTATAAGATATTCCGGTCTCATTTTGCCGCTCTAAACGTATAACTACGAATTCTGTGATTCCTATTTGCTATTTTGCACTTATGTGTTTATAAAACGACACCGACGATGTAATATGGTTGTATCAGGATGCCTCCTTTAAATTTCTCTTCAAACAGAAAAACGACGGCCTGTTTACGACCAACTTGTACGACGAAGCGTTTATTTCAGGCTGAATTGAGAATTTTGTCGTCTTGGTACCTCACTCAACGGCATTGTGTGAGAATGAACAATTAGCCTGAGCCTAGGTTTTGACCGGACGTTGAAATTGCAAAGCCAAGAGGGTCTGTAAGGACACGCATCTGCTTACACTTTGTGTTGAGGTCGACTGTCATCATGGTGTGAGCATGTGACTGTTGTTATGAGAGTGCATGTGTGTTTGAATTGTGTACGTTTGGAGGTGAATTATTATTTGTGTTGAGGAAGAAGGTCTCAGGCTTTAGACATTCTTCTTTTAGTATTGTTTAATTTAAATAATATTGACTCGAAGTGTGAAATCGTGATAAACTTAATTATGATCTTAATGGCGTAATATGGATCAAAAAATCTTAATGATCACGCCTAAATCATAATGGTTGGCAGCTCTTCTTGAGTTAAACAGAAGGCCAATGACGTGCGTATCTTTTAGGTGATTGTACATAAAAAATGCAGAATCTTGGCCATGAGCGCAGGATCGCGGACACGGCGACAAAGCGCAGACCTCTTAGTTGCTCACGAGGCCTCATTTGGTCAACTTGACAGGGTTATCAGCCGGTCAAACCTGATGCTTCGGGAGCATAACTCTTCAAAGCTTGATAAGACTAGAAATCATGCATTCTCCCGCGAATTTAAAGCCAGTTTTAGTGACTGGGAACAACTTTGATAAACCCCTGATGTTTGGAGGGGAATCTTCTTCCTGCCTGTCAAGAAATTAATGCCATGGGATTAATTGTACTTTCTCTATGAAGCTTTGAACTTTGCACTATGAGAGGGTTCAAAGAGTGCTAATCGCTTAATTTAAATGTTGAAAAGCTCGAATAGCAGACCACCAAGCTTGACCAATAATACATGAAACATTAGACAAGACACCTGTCAAACTCCTCATAAAATTATTTTTTGTAGGCAGTTAAGGTAACATAACTGTACACATTTCTGGTTTTCCAATCTGTCCTTTTCTCCCATATCATTCTAACATGAAATAACATGTTAACCGTCTACCACTCAAACTGTGAACAAATACATAGAATAAACAACACAAATGTTTTCAATGCATCTTTTCCTTTACTATGATGCATGCAATTGAAAAGACCTGGACTTGTGTGTAAAATCTGACTTCAGGGAATGAATATTATTTTCTTCACCTCATTTCGAATTCCATGTGCTCTCCTCTCGATTGCTGCTATTATTTGATGGCATGACTCTGTACCTTGTTGGCCCATTAACACAAACCCGTATTGATATGTGTTGATGTGGGGAATGCAGGGTGTTCTAATATAATGTGGTGTTTTGGGAGAGTCTTATTGGGGAAAGGTTTGTCTGTAGAAATGCATGAAAAAATCGATATGTCTTGTTTCAGTTTAGGGATATCTTGTCTTTTGTGATATGTCTTGTGTGAGAGATTGAGTTGTGAACTTGACTGGATGCTTGATTGAGTTTATTAAAGACAAGTTCAATTCTGTGTGCCTCATCTATTATTAAAGTTTCTTCCGTGCATGCTCTTGTTTGTTTGACATTTGTTTGTGAGAGGTGTTTGAAAACCTTTTCTTTCGTGTGTGTATGGCAGTGGTTCTCCACAAATGATTTGAAATGATATGCTTAAGGTGTGATGTGATGATGATTGAGAATAGGATCCAAAGATGAGGCAACTGGGCCTGACCTAGGTGTAATTTGTGAGTGTGGTACATCAGAAATTGTGTTTTCTGTGTCTTCTACAAGTTTGGTATATTTTGCAATGTCTTCTTGTGTGTCACACAAAATGAGGCAGCTCTTGAAAAAAATCTGCTTCTCACACGGCGTACAAGAATCGCCCCAAACCAAGCATTTTAGTTAGCGCAATAAATCTCCCTATCACTCCCAGAGAGGGGAGGATATTGAGAGAGAGAGAGAGAGAGAGAGAGAGAGAGAGAGAGAGAGAGAGAGAGAGAGAGAGAGA
>JAOYNN010188786.1:0-16646 GCA_025770095.1 Goniobranchus kuniei
CAGGTGTTAAATGAGTACCTAGCAATAGGCTGGTATTGTTGCGCAAATGGCTGCACTTTACTGTATACTCCCCAGGGATAGAGTATTGTAAAGCGCTTTGAGATTGTTCATAGAACGGTATAAAGCGCTATATAAATACAATCTTTATCTTTTTAGATAGATAGATAGATAGATAGATAGAAAGATAGAGAGAGAGAGAGGGAGGGAGGGAGACAGACAGACAGACAGACAGACGGACAGACAGACCGATAGACAAAGAGAGAGAGAGAGAGAAAGAGAGACAGACAGACAGACAGACAGAGAGACAGATGCACTGACAGGCAGTGTACCTCGAAATTCAAGGGAATTAAAATCTATAGAATTTAGGGAGGCTTTGTAGATCTAAATCTACAACTTACAACTTACAGTAGTTCTAATTACCTTCAATTTATTGTCATGTTTGTCAATGTTGGGCATTCATTCGATTGTTGTAAAAACAAAACAAAACAAAAAAATTCATGTCTTGAAAAGGTTATCAAGAGGCTAGATTTTGTTGCTGTTTGTTTCTTTGTTTCATCAAAAATGGGCGCATCTTCATACCTGTTGGACAGTTGCTCGAGATTCGACATTTTTGACCCTCTAAGCGCGGTAGCCCACTGCAAAACTTGCCAAAATTTGACGGTGATGGGTTGTCACAACCCCTGAAAAGACATTGACATCATTTAAGATTATAGACCTAGAGTTAATCTAGGATATGCTAATTCGCAGTGATTCTAATTAGTTTTCTTCGATTATGCTAACATGGTGTACTGAGGAACAAAATGATTGCAGCAAAGGCAAAACAGTAGTAACTTTTGAACCAGCGCACAGAATATCAAAATTAAAAATCGAGAATACATATCAAATAGTTGCCTTCATAACTACACAATTTTCATAACAATACTCATATTCTTAATCGAATACTTAATCACTTAAAAAAAGCCTCGAAAATCAAAACTGCAAACTTGAACGATGGATTACAGTTCTCGAAAAAGAATAACAAGGATAATCAATTCCAATTCAAAACAATGAAGTGAAACACGGGGACAATCTGACATTTGGTATTAAAACCTTTCAGGTCAATTTATTTGTGACAATCCATGTTTTTGGAAATGGGATTTATAAGATATCCATCATGTCAATATCAATATTGAGTGTAACCAACTTCTGAATTAAGTACCGCCTGACATCGTCTCTTCGTCGATCTTGTAACGCGCTTGATTTTTTCCCTGGAGCAATTCATTCACACATTCAGCAAGAGAGATGCTTAGTTCATTACAATTGTTAATCTCTCTGTTCACAATTGCTTTCCCTGACACATATGCTCGATTGGGTTAAAGTGTGGAATTTAATACAGGCCAACGAAGAATGTTGCAAATGTCCAACAAATGACAAGACATGATGGCGGTATGAGTCCTCGCGTTACCATGTTGAAAGTCTGTTATATCCCTGTGCTGTGAAAAAGGGATGACGTAGGTAGAACGATTTCATTGCAGTAACGGCAAGCAGTCAGAGTGCCATGAATCATGGCAGGTTCTGTCTTGAACTACTCAGAAATTCCACCCTACACATTGACGCGGCCAGATCCAAACCGGTTGACCAGTTTCACATAATTGTCCTCATATCCCATGCCATCGTATTGCCATATTTTCCTTCAGGGACTGAAACTTTAAATCTGATTTCGTTTGGAAACACACAGTTCTCCAACACTAGGCGTACCAGCACACTTTCGCTCATATCCATTCCAATCGTGCAAGGCGATGATTTGGTGTTGGTATATTTCTGCCCAGCAGATCGCTTGCCAATTGTCTTAATGTACAGGGTGTTTCGATACCTTAGCGCCCCCCCCCACCCCCGGGGAGACGATCTGAGGAGGGGCATGAAGTAAAACTGTATACTATTCGAAAGCTTACCTATTTGTAATCTCAAATCTAAATTTTCATAGGTCTAGGTCTATTTTTAAACTGACGAGGTGTTTGTCTTTGAATGTTGGTATTTGTTGTTTGGTCGCCATTTTCAGAAAAAGAAACACATTAAGTCCATTTGTTTGAGAACAAAGAGTGGCCAGGATCATCACCAAATCTTAATGCTCGTGAATATTCAGGTTCTATCATAAAAGCTAGAGCGTAAAAACCATTATGAACTCCAAAGACAATCTCCACACATCTCTTGTAAAATTTTAGATGACAAGGAATTTGAAACTGAGCTTTTCATTTCTATTCTGGGGTCGTATCCTTCTCGTCTATATGCTATCAGGAAAGCTGTTGGTAGACACACTAAATATGAATAAAAATGTTTGAAATTTTGGATTTGACATTAGAAACAGCCTATGTCAAAACGTATGTTTTAGGTTTAATGTCAGCTGTTCTGGGTTTGTCTGGACAAGGGGGTGGGGGTTAAGGTATCGAAACAACCTGTACAAAACCGGGGACCTCTGTTAATATTGATAATTCAAAGAGAAGAAGCAGGTACAGTTATATGTGTTATAATTTATATTATTTATCACGTTATGAGCAGTGTCGCAATCAGACAGGATTGAGTCATGTCCTACCATTTTACATACATAACTTACATACACACATAAGTATACATACATACATACATACATACATACATACATACATACATACATACATAATATCTTTATTGCCATTTTGTACCCTTACAGGCACATACATACATACATAAAACTTATATACAAAACTTAACTCTTATCCCAATTTTACAATGTATACGATTATTCTATTATGTAAAATCAATCAAAACAACGAAATGGAAGTTTTTCTAGTACGAAAGGTAGAATGGAGAGGAAAGATCACTGAAGTACTTCACCCAGTCTCAAATTTGTTTCCTGATAAGGTTAACCGTTCTTTTTAATGTTACATGCATAAATTGGAATATTAGAGAGTATTCCATTTTTTCAGAAACGTTAACTTTACTTCTCACTCCTACCCCGAATTTCATTTCGCCTTCAACGTGTAAATCGATGTTTTGAGGTGATTGCGAATTTACTCGCGCGAGATGACAGGTTTCCCCCATTTAAGCGGACAAGTAGGCTAGAGGGTCACAGGTGCACTGCTACCAAGTTAGCGTCACGCAGAAAGAATTTCAGACTATGAAGTCATTTAACTTGAACTGACGTTTGCTGCACTGGTAATTGACTGCTTTCAAATGAATCGATCTGACGTCATGAGAAGAGAATTACATCACAGTAGCTTCAAACAGTGAGTAATAAGCTGCCGTTGCAATCTTCGGTTTTTTTTTACATGTGACAAAATATTACAAGTGTAAAACGTCACAGTTGATGCTTTTGCGGTTGCCATTAGAGACTTTATTTGTGCACCTGCCTCCCTGAAACACACACACATACACACACACACACACACACACATATTAAGAATATAAAAATATACGCTTGCTTGTCCATTCTTTATTATGGCACACAAATTTAAGTACATGTGTGAGTTTACATGATTTCTCGCATCATTTGCGAGATACGACCAGGCTGATTTTTTAAAATATCAGAAGAGCACTAAGACAGAGCTTTACTTATAAGTACAGAAAATGAGAGTAAGTACAGGTGAAAGACAGAATGGACAGCCGCAGCAGATAAACAGAGTGTAAGCACAGGTGACAAATAGAATGTACTGCGCAGCAGATAAAATGTGTGTAAGCTCAGGTGAGAGATGGAATGGACTGCCCAAGCAGATAATTTGAGTGTAAGCACAGCTGAGAGACAGAATGGAATGCCGCAGCAGATAAAATGAATGTCAGCACAATTGAAAGGCAGAATGGACTGTGCTGCAGATAAGGTGAGTGGAAGCACAATTGAAAGACAGAATGGACTGCCGCAGCACATAAAATGAGTGTAAGCACGGGTGAGAGATAGAATGGACTGCACAGCAGATAAAATGAGTGTAAGCACAGGTGAGAGACAGAATGGACTACCGCAGCAGATAAAATAAGTGTAAGCACAGTTGAGAGACAAAACATACTGCCGCGGCAGATAAAATGAGTGTAAGCACAATTGAAAGACAGAATGGACTGCGCAGCAGATAAAATGAGTGTAGGCACAGGTGAGAGACAGAATGGAATACCGCAGAAGATAAAATGAGTGTAAGCACAGTTGAGAGACAAATGTATTACCACGGCAGATAAAATGAGTGTAAGCACAATTGAAAGACAGAATGGACTGTGCAGCATATAAAATAAGTGTAAGCACAATTGAATGACAGAATTGACTGCGCAGCGATTAAAATTAGTATAAGCTTTGGTGAGAGACAGAATGGATAAAAATGTGTGTAAGCACAATTGAAAGACAGAATGGACTGTGCATCAGATAAAATGAGTGTTAGCACAATTGAAAGACAGTATGGACTATGCAGCAGATACAATGAGTATAAGCACAATCGAAAGACAAAATGGACTGCTGCAGCAGATAAAATGAGTGTAAGCACACCTGAAAGACAGAATGGACTCCCGCAGCAATAAAAATGAGTGTAAGAACAGGTGAGTGGCAAAATGTACTGCCACAGCAGATAAAATGAGTGTAAGCACAGGTGAGAGACAAAATGTATTGTCGCAGCAGACAAAATGAGTGTAAGCACAATTCTTCTTCTTCATCGGGTTGTAGTAACCACCTATGGTAGAGGATCCGTCTACAGTTGTTTCTACTAGGGTGCGCAGCGGACGTATTGTACTGATTTTCTAAACGGTTCGGGAGATTCTGCCTGGACGCTTGATGAATTGAGACCATTCCAAATTCTCACAGCAGAGAGGAAGAAGGAATGGAGATGGGCGTTGACGAGAGATTTGGGTACTGTTAATCTCTTGATTTGATTGTTATGATGGATTTTTGAATTGACACTTGGGAGATATTGTTGACAATTTTAAACACAATGCTGGCTTTGTCTCTTCTTCCTCTTTACTCAAGGTCTTCTAGTCCGAGAACTTTTACCACGCTGCAAGCGTTTGTTTCATGTCTGAAGTCTCCAGTAATTCTTCTTGCGCACCTTTTTTTGCACTTTTTCAAGCTTTTCTTTGTCTGTTGCTTGGTGTGGATCCCATATCACGCTGCCGTATTGCAGAGTCTTGTAGCAATCTACCTGCGTTATCATGGGGTAGCCTTTCAAATTTCGCCAGATGAAAGCACTGATTTTGTTGGCTTTAGATGTGATGCCATCTATATGTTTACCCCATTTAAGGTACCTGGTGAGTTCAACACCCAGGTATTTCGCCGATTTAACATGTTTGAGTAACCGTGAAGTGAGTAGTTAGAAATTATGGGCTTTTTCTTGTTGCTAAATGTAATTGCATGACATTTTGAAGGGTTTGCATGAGTCACTTTTCTTCCCAGGTCTGAAGATACTTGTAGTTATTTTTTAGGTCGTTGGCGTCTGCGCTTTTTTCTATGGATTTGTGCAAAAATAGTTTCGTCCGTGAATAGCCTGGTGTTTGCTTTGATGACAGAATGGACTGCCGCAGCAGATAAAATGAGTGTAAGCACAGTTGAAAGACAGAATTGACTGCCACAGCAGATAAAATGAGTGTAGGCACAGTTGAAAGACAGAATTGACTGCTACAGCAGATAAAATGAGTGTAGGCACAGTTGAAAGACAGAATGGACTGCCGCAGCAGATACAATGAATGCAAGCACAGTTGAAAGACAGAAGGGACTGCCACAGCAGATACAATGAATGTAAGCACAGTTGAAAGACAGAATGGACTGCCGCAGCAGATACAATGAATGTAAGTACAGTTGAAAGACAGAATGGACTGCCGCAGCAGATATAATGAATGTAAGTACAGTTGAAAGACAGAATTGACTGCCGCAGCAGATACAATGAATGTAAGTACACTTAAAAGACAGAATTGACTGCTGCAGCAGATACAATGAATGTAAGTACAGTTGAAAGACAGAATGGACTGCCGCAGCAGATACAATGAATGTAAGTACAGTTGAAAGACAGAATTGACTGCCGCAGCAGATACAATGAATGTAAATACAGTTGAAAGACAGAATGGACTACCGCAGCAGATAAAATGAGTGAAAGCACAGGTGAGACAGAATGGACTGCACAGTAGATAAAATGAGTTTAACCACAGTTGAAAGACAGCAGAAAAAATAGTTGTCAGCAGACATGAAAGAATGAATTAAATGCTTAAGCAGAGAAAATTATGTGTGATAGCAGACGTGAAAGACAGAATGGACCACAGAATAAGAATAAGTGTCATACAGAAATAGTGGTGACTGCAGGAGTCGGGCTGGTCGAGCTGATCCCGAGTCGCAAAATTACTAAAATCCCTCTCAGACCATTTATTCCAAAAGAGATTCGCCAAAATCAAAATGAATCAAAATCAGCCTCCTTAAACAACAAAATGCAGAGTAATAAACAGACAGTATGAAACCGTCATCACTTTTTTTTTTCGAAAAAACACAATCCCAGATACATTGTAGGTCGGACTCCCTCCTCAGAGCACGAGCCTTAAAGCGGCTTTAGTGATATTCAAGATATCAATGACGCATCTCTTCAATGTTGAGACCACAGAAGAAAAAAAAAAGCATGCCAGGTCGGGCCATGACCCTGAAGCCCAATGCGCAGGGGGAACCAATACTCATTGTGAACATCATTCACTTGTAATCCTTGTGAAAGTCAGAGGTCTGTCTGCTTTCCCGGCTGCCTGCAAATGTGTGTGTATGTGTGTGTTTGCACGGGCGTGTGTTTTACTTAGTTAATTAAATCACTAATGAATGTTGCCGATGATGTGAGATTATTACATAGAAAAGGATGGGGATGAAGGTGATTGGTTGAGTTACATGCATGAAATATAAGCCAGCCCGAAGACCTGTCAGAGGCTAGAGTCACCTCTGTACATAAGTACAATCCCCGAAGCGTGACGTCACAAAATGTTTTCCCGACCCGCTCGGTGTCTGCCATTTTCTTTTGTCGTACCAACGTGGCCTCTACGGACACTCGCCATATAATATAGTCTTTGTTGAAATCTGTCTCAGTTCTTGCTTTATGGTTTAGCCCTAACCACAAAATGGACTGCCTCAAAAGAGAAAATGGTTGTTAGCAGAAACGGACACAGAATGGACTGTCTCGGTAGAAAAAATGCATGTCAGTGTACGCCAAGTTGAAAGAGGGAATGGAAAACTCCAGCAGAGAAAATTATGTGTGTTAGCAGAGTTGAAAGAATGAAGGGACTACTCCAAGAGAGAAAATGATGTGTATTAGCAAAGGTGAAGGAAGCAATAGAATACTCCAACAGAGAAAATTAGGTGTGGTAGCAGAGGTAAAAGAAGGAATGGAATACTCCTACAGGGAAAATGATGCGTGTTAGAATAGGTGAAGGAAGCAATGGAATACTCCGACAGAGAAAATTATGTGTGTTAGCAGACGTGAAAGAAGGATTGGAATACTCCAACAGAGAAAATGAGGTGTTTAGCAGAGGTGAAGGAAGGAATGGAATACTTCAGCAGAGAAAAAGATGTGTGTTAGCAGAGGTGAAAGAAGGAATGGAATACTGTAGTAGAAAATTTTTTGCGTATTTGAAGAGGTGAAAGAAGGAATGGAATACTCCAACAGAGAAATTGTGGGTATTAGCAGAGGTGAAACAAGGAATTGAATATTCCAACAGGGAAAATTATTTGTGTTTGCAGAGGTGAAAGAAAGAAGGGAAAACTCCAACAGAGAAAATAATGTGATTAGATGAAGGAAGCAATAGGTGCTTCAGCAGAGAAAATTACATGCGTATGTGTATTAGCAGATGTGAAAGAAGGAATGGAAAACTTCAGAAGAACAAATGAGTGTACACAAAGAAGAAAGAAGGAAAGGAATGCTTTGGCAGGAAAAATGTGTTAGCAATTTGAAAGAAGGAGTGGAAAACATGTAATTTAGAAGAGAGGATGAGTGTTAGCTGGGGTAAAAGAAAGAATGGAATGGTCTAAAAAAAAATGTTTATAAAGGTGAAAACACAATTGTTAATTTGCCTCCGAGAAAAGGTCTTTTATTCCCTTCAGAAGAGGTGAGAGAAAGAATGTGATATCTCAGAGAAAATTAATATCAGTTTAGGAAGTACGTGTATTATTCATATTACATTGATCAGCATGTATTTTAGCCGGAATTGACTCTCACAGCACCTTGATTTTCAACCTACTTCCTTCGTTGCTTACTAGTTCATGCAGCCAAAAAAAGAACTATGAGCACATACCCCTATGATCTGATCTCTTACTAGCTCCCAGTCGATAAAAGAATAATTTATAAAAGACAATTGCCATTAAAAATGTAAAAATGACATGGTTCGATATAACTTAAAAGACCTGATCTCTCATATTGTTTAATTTCGTCAATAGAGATGGACTAAAAAGTGCTTGCTGAGCGTTCCTTAAAAAACAAACAGGCTTGTCAAAATTGTCAGTGTGTTCATTCTAAAATGCAGGTCCTCACATCTTGCATTCCCTTTCGCTTACTTAGCAATCTCATCACACAGCATCAGAAAGCAGCATCAAAACTTGCCTTATGCAGGTGTTATAGAAAAATTGCAATAATTTCCATTTCATTAATTATACTTTTCATTTGTTATTCTTTATTGGTTTGTTTTGTTTTGTTCTCTTTTCTTAAATCATCAATTGCTATGTCCATGTATATTAAGCTTTAATTTTACATACATGTAATGCACATTATCATCTCATGGGTTTTTGTTGTTGGTTTGTTTTTGTTTTGGGGGTGGGGGGGAGCTGGGGGGTGGTTGCTTTCAATTTCGTACGTAATTTATCATGTACCTAGATCTGTCAGTTGATGGGAGTGGGCATAAAAGAAATGAAATGTATAATCATCATCATCATTATTATTATGATCATTAATATTATTATCATTGTTATTATTGTTGCAATAATAACAATGGCCGCCTAATTGACCATTCGACCTAAATGTCTGTCTATTTTTCTATCAAAATTACATCTGTAAATGGCTGATTCCAACACGATTTTTTTCTCCTAATTTGTCATTTTCATTCAGGAACAATCCAACGGTCATCATCAATTTTTCAATCTCCAATTGCTGAAAGGAGTCCAAGTATTGGCTTGAATAGGCCATTGTGCAATCAGTAGCAATAAAGTAGCCAATTGGTACATGAAGTACATTGTGCAATGCAGCCAGCACTGTCAATCACCAGTCCAGTCTCTTCATCACTCCCCTTTCATTCAATGGCTGGTAGACCTTGCTGGCTAAACAAGGCCAGACATTAAAATCAGTCTTTCCTCCAGTTCACAAACTGGATTTATCAGTTGAATCCTACATAACCATCCAATCCCAACTAAATGATTGGCTCATCTGTCAAAACAGGTTCCTTTTGTTTTCTTGGACTTGCCGTGGTCTTCTTCACAATTTTGTTTGCACATTTATTGCGATTTATTGCTGCGTATTTCACTTTATTCTTTTCTGCTGTCAAATTATTGTCGGCATCAAGGCCAAACTCAATCATAGGTCCAATTTATGAATTTAAAAGGATGTTTTCAGAGAATGAGTGTGCATGTGGGTAATGTCTATCCATTTAAAATAAGTCTTTAACTTATAAGAAAATAATAGAATGATTTTGTGGGTAAATGTGTGCATGTGTGTAGATATAGTGTAATTATTATATGGGCCTACACAAAGTTTTACTGTGCTTTGTTTAGACTTACTTACTTACTTAATGCCCTTTACGCCTCGTGGCATATAGGGAAGCTATGAAGTCTTTCCACATCTGCCTGTCTCGGGCCTCCTCTTGTGTGGTACTCCATGTCTCTTTCCAAGTGTTCATCTCTCCTTCTACAGTTCTGCGCCATGTTATTTTTGGTTTGCCTCATCTCCTTCTGCCTTCCGGCATCCAACGCAAGGATCTTATCTACAGACATGTCCGATCCATTTCCATCTTCTTTTTATAATTATTATTTCCATCTTTTCTTTGTTTAGACCATGATTTATAATGTAAGTGTGTATAAATGCATCTTGCTTTGATGAATTTGATGTAAATCTGATTCCAGCTAATTGGTCATTCAAACTAATTGTCCGATCTCGCTGCTTCCAGATGACCGGCCGATCAGCCGATCACCACTCTATTATTATTATCGTTATCATTAATATTAGTATTACTAATTATTATAATTAATATTATTCCTGATCAAACTTACTTTTTAAACTTCGCACATTACTCACACTCACATATATATATATAGTACACCAAAATGGAGAAAAAAAATGACAATGACAAAAGGCATATTTTAAACGTTAATTATATCAAAACTTCTCAACAGATTTATAAGACTTTTGCCCAATATAATTTAACATTTTTAACATTTGCTTTCAAAATTCATGTGAACGATTCAAACAGAAAAACATTATACTGGCTGCCACTTACAACACAGAGGATTTGAATATTTGTGTTTCAACTCTGATATGTACAAACTTTAATCTCAAATAAACCATAACGTTATCGTTTCCTTAATGTAAACAACCTGAATAAATGACCAATAGTCAAATCATTTTATCCTCCCATGTGCACTGCATAAAATGCCCATGAGTTGTTTTAACAGAACACATTGAGACCAGTATAGTCCTTTTTGCACTGTTTAAAAATGTCAGCTCGTGTGCAATAAAAAGACATAAAATGTTTTCTTGTAATCATTTGTTTTAACGTTTTTAAGCTGTGGTGAAAAGTTCAAAGGGTCTCAAATGACCAAATGACCAAAGAAATGCGACAGAGTGCTGCAGGCATACTTGAAAGTGGTGTTTCAATATATGACATGGCTAGACGGATGCATGTCCATCCAGTACTGTGAGTAGATTGTGAGAAGCTATTAGCTGGAAGACGTTCTGTGACTTTTCATTTTGGAGTCAAATTTTGTCATTTATAATCAACAATCCATGAATTGCTTCAAAACGTTAGTTTTTCAGTCAACCACTTTTTAAAGTGGTAAGAGTATCCTATAAAGGAACAAAAATATGATATCGATATGCAAAAGGATTATAAAGTGATAAATAGGCCATGCGTTATAAGTGGCAGTTAGTATAAGATATAAGTACATTTACAGTCATGTCCGCCTAAATGCCCACGCGTGGGAAGAAGAGGAAACGGGCATTTAAGCAAAATGGGAATGTAGGCAAAATGGACATTGAGGCAAAACCAGATCAAGGCTTTAAAAAATGGGGTGAGGAGGGCAGCCCAAGGAGGAATTTATTAATTCTGATTGAGAGAGAAGAATTGACCTTTCCATTTTTTTTCACATTCTTCAAGCCGGCTTTGCTTTAGATGAGCATTTATTCTAGCTCTATTAAGTGATATTAATAGAGACATCTGAAACCATAAAAGTTCTTTAGTACTTAGGTACAGCACATAAAGACCAGTTGACCATCTTTTGGCATTAAGACAATTGCATCGCCTATGCCAAAATAAGAAGAGGGGAGGAGGGGGGCATAAAAATGTTCACACTTTTCCTTTACTCTATGAATATAGAACTTGCCTTTCATTGTACTTTCATCATATGATATAGCATTTCAAAAAGGGAGTATGGATGACACCATAAAATCTCAAAATCTTACTTCACTGTTTCATGGAATTCCAGAATAACAATACATTTTTCAGTTTCAGTCACTCAAGTCACCTCAATAAGTATGTTTGGTTCTCAAATGTGTGAAATATCAGTTGTTAAACCGATTTGGACTGCTTACCCAAACAAAGAATTCATTCAACATTGCTATTTCTCACCATTATCAACAACTACAAAATTTAGTAAGCATTTGATAACATTGAATTCATTAAATAGATGAGCAGACAGATTTTTAATTGGGGAATAACAATCAAAGAAGCCCACAAGTTCAAATCATTAGACAGAGTTCATGAAAGCATTTTTGATGTTTGCAGAAATGAGTGGAAACCAAATTCTTGGATACCCCTACTCCAATGCCTTTGGGCTAAAATTCTGAGGCGTATTTTGATTTTGATTTGAATTAATCATGAAGAACTGACACAAATGGTTTTAAATGTAGTTGGGCTTAGAGAGGAACAGTTTATAAACATACAATTTATACAAGTTTTAAAATGAACAAACTTATTTCTCTATCCTGAAGAACAGAAAAATTGACATAAACAACAATAGTAATTAATGAAGGATAATTGTTTATGTTTTTAGAAATAGGCCTACATATAACATGCTAATAAATTCTTCCAGACTCTTTTCAAATGTTTTTACATCTCAATCAAGCTTTTTAAAAAAGCTGTTTAATGACACAGCACACATATAAACCTTTTATTGTATACAAATGGTATCTATTACTCATACTATATCCTCACGTGTAATTTTCTTTACTTCAAAATGATCTCAGACTAAAAAAACAGGACATGAGGCTCAGAACTGCTCCTAAGGTCACCATTAGCATGACGGTGGATAATGTCAAATTTTGATTAATGCTTTACTCTTAAGTTTTTTCCTTGTGGCAAGAAAAGGATATTCCTCAATATGTCTACATCATTCTTACAAGTTTTGATACCTGTCTGTTGAACAGAGGGGGAAAGCATGGGCAATGCCTATGCTCAAGGAGAATGGTAAAAACTACATTTTACGGTGTTTTTGGACATTATGAAATAAAGTAATACTCTACATTGTGTAAAAATATTAGCCTGACTGATTCAAGGGTTCAAAAGTTATAAGATGTAAAGTAAATGGACCAAGGAAATTGGATGTCGTAAGCTGCAATGAAAATGTCTGGTGAAAAAGGGAAAGGAGATGGGGATGTGATCAAGCCTTACCACCGATGTTCCTGCACTTTAGTGAAAATGATATCGTTCCCACAAAAAATTGTACTGAACGTTATCTGTTCTTCAGTGAAAATGATATATCATACAAAACTGTACAGAACATTTTTCATCAAATGAATCTTGTCTGCTAGGGTATTCTGGCTATTTTTTTCCACCAGTCCTTTTTCGCCGCTGAGACTTTTCTCCCGGACTTCTTCGCATTGAAAAAATAAGTCACCAGCTCCTAGGCACACTCTCGTGACCCTGTGACAAACTGGGAGAATTCCAACTATATCTGGCCAATCAGAGAACCTGTGCTATTTGAAAAGAACTGGTAATAAATTTTTTTTCCCCATTGACTTGTCCTTGATCAACCACTTCCACTTGACGCCAACCAAACTTCCAGTTTTCACCGTCTTGACTTTGAGCACTTCCACTTCAGTGGTTTGTTTTGGAAATATTGTATCAACGTTTATCATTTGAGTTCATTAAAAACATTTTCTCTTTAAGAACGTTATTAATGATGCCTTAAATAATTTCATACAGTAAAATTAATGTTAAAATTGTTCACACATTCTAAACAGGTGCTCTGGTTCTTTCCTGCCACCACACATTGGTCCTTTTTCACCAGATTGAGTGGAGACGAAGCTTAGGTCTAGCTAGACCTAGATCTCTTGGAAATGGCTTGCAAGAAGTTGCCAGTCTGCAAGAATATTATTATGGGGAGAGAAAAATAAAGGCTTATATCTGAAGTACAACAATGAGGACCTGGAGAAAGTTATAGAAGCTGTCAGATCAAACAAATTGTTGCGATTGGCAGCTTCTAAGGCATACAATGTGTCTTAACGAACCTTGGAGATCATCTTGATGACCAGTGTTTGCCTGGAAAGAAGTTGGGAAGAGGGCGCAGCATTCCGCCTGACATTGAAAACAAAATTGTAGACAAGACAATAGCATCAGCCAAAGCTGGTTTTCCACTCACCAAGACGGCCCTGCTCATTAGAATTGGCAGCATTGTGAAGAAATTAAATTTGAAGATGCAATTCAAAAATGATGTCCCTGGGGACGAATACTGGCATCTTTTGAAAGTGAGGCGGCTGGACCTAACCATTTGGAAGCCTGAGACCTACAACACCAGCCGCATGACTATGATGAGTTGAGACATCATAGCTACATATTTTGAAGACTTGGGGTGGCTTCTGAACGATCTTCAGCTCAAAGATAAACCACAGTTCATCAGGAACACAGATGAAACTGGCTTACAGTTTTGTCCAAATGCTTCGAAAGTGGTGGCTTAGAAGGGTACTAGAGGACCCTTCCTTGATTTTCAGAACAATGCATGAATGGATGATGCTATTGGAGAAGAATGGTTCCGCTGGGTACTTTTACAGCATTGTGGACCGGACAGACCACAATTTCTAATAACTGACTCGCACAGAAGTCTCAAAGTCCCAGATGACTTAGAACTGGCTTGGCAACAGCAAGTCAACATTGCTGTGTTGCCACCCCACACAACATATATGCTGCAACTGTTGGATTTTCTCAAGAATTCTTTCGATGCTACAGGAATAACATCCTTTTGAGCCTTCAAAGATCCTAGCAGATGCCTTTTTGCAATCAGAAGCTATGAAAGCTGCAGCTGAAACTGACCTCAACTATCATGGGGAATGATCAACAACAAGATCAACCTTCTCCTGAGCATTTACCCAGCGCACCAGACCATTTACTGGAGGCCAATTGGACTGTGGTATTGACAATTGGTGAAGTTGAAAACGAAGAAGTTGTCCCATTTACTTGTCATGACGAGGAATTCGAGCTGCAAGGTCAAGTAGAAAACGTCCATACAAAATTAACACAGAGGGGTTGAGTTCTGAAGTCCAAAGAGGAGCTGTTAAACACCTGGAGATTCTAAGAAGGCATCTGATTGATCAAAAAGTGTATCCATCATTGTTGCTGATTGATTGTGTTATATACAGGAGAAAGAGAGCTCGAGTTAGTAGTCTTCTAAATGTGGGGAAAATGAACCAGGCTACCCTACATGTATTAAGTATAACTTAGTCACGATGAAAACAAATTTCTGTTGTAAATCACTTCTAACACTCTTATAAGTATCTGAGTTCTAATTTACACTTTAACCTAGTTATAATCATACACTGATTCGTTTAAGCCTGCCACACACACACCTGCAGTGGGAATCGCCTGGTTTACTTAAAGCGGCCGACCCGTTGGTAGAAAGGAAGGTGTGGATGGGTGTATGCCGTCTACACTCACGATTTTGCTGACATCAGTTCAACATTTGACATGCTAGATATTTTTGTGGCAGACTGGACAGAAGGCTGCTTCCCTTTGATTTTGATCTTTACTTAGCCAGACGGAGAAATTTTTAACCACTTATATCACAATTATCACTCCGATCAATAAAATAAATATATTTTTTAAGTCAGCATATCAAACTTATCAGTCTTAGTACACTGCTTGATTTAATGCTTATTATGGCTCTGTGGACACAGTCAGACGTTGCTGAATTAATTGAAGTTTACCGTTCTGAGGAATGCTTTTATGGAAAATCAAGTCGCCATTCTATAGTAATAAAGAGTATAAACAGCGGGCTTTCAACAGATTACTACAATTTGTAAATGCCTTTGACAGGGATGCAACAAAGGAGAGAATTCTATATTAAATTCTAAAGAAAATAAACACAATTAAATCGTCATTCAGGAAAGAACTGAAAAAAGTAAAATCTTCCAGCCTTTCTGTTAGCGTAGCTGATGAAGTCTACAAACCAAAGCTCTGGTACTACATTGAGTTGCTTTTCTTCCAAGACTAAGAGCAAACACGGGTAACATGTTCATCTTTGGAGAGTAGCAGTGTCCAGGTTCAAGACACATTAAACCATACATAGTTGAAGACGTGGTAAATGAAAATATTCTATTTTCCTCTTCTTCCTCTACTCTTTCCTGTACATGTACCAGTGATTTTCGATCCCCTTCTAACTCTCTCTCCCTCTGTCTCCCTCTGTCTGTCTATCCATCTCTCTGTCACTCTTCTTCCCTCTCTCCCTTTCTGTCTGTCTGTCTTTGACATTCTCTACCTGTGTCTCTCTCTGTCTCTGTTTTTCTCCGTCTCTTTCGTCTCTCTTTCACATGTACACATACAGTCAAAACCATCAATAACATGCCTGGTTATAGCAGGAATCCGGATATAGCAGGACTTTTTCCAATCCCTGTTTTTTCTTTCTCTTTGTCTCTTATTGGCTACAATAGGTAAAGAAGAGATTTAATCCATTAAAGCCGGGATTTCATCGCACACAGGCAACCCCGCATGATGAAAAAGTGGGCCATTGGTTGATTCAACACCTCACAGGCTTGTGCACCAGGCCTATCCTAAAGAGTTTCTTACGTAAACTGGGCTACCAGTATCTTTCTGGCCTCCTAGTCCTAACCTGGCTCTATGGCTGGCATTGACAAGCCCCACGACACCCCCACAACCTGCCCTCCCTCTTCCTCTCTCAACTTAGTTGATTTGTCTTTATTACCCTTTATATCTGATGTTATAGGCAGTGGATGAAGCAGGAATTTTGCTTTGGTCCAATCATCCCAGTCTGTAATACCAGGTTTTCACTGTACTATATATTCTTCTTCTTTAGGTACCGTGTCTGAAACAGACATCGGCGATCATGTTCCTCCACACATACCTGTCTTCAGCTAACCTTATAAGGTCGTTATTGCTACCATTCCATTCTGTAGTGACCATGAATTCAGACTTTCAGTAAAGGTTATTCTTTGTCTTCCTCTACTGCGTTTGCCTTCTATCTTTCCTGTTATGGCTAGATGTTTTAAACCCTTGTGGCG
>JAOYNN010188787.1:0-10875 GCA_025770095.1 Goniobranchus kuniei
AATAATAATAATAACAGTAATAATAATAATCACGATGATGATGATAATAAATTGTACATGTATATTGTGGTTCTATATAGAATATCAAATGCAAGCACTTTCAGTTGCACTTAAAACAACATAAATGCATAAAATTATTAAATATGACTGTATTGAAATATTTCATCTTACATACATCTTTCCCATGCCATCAGACATCACATAGGGCTGTAACAATTTGTCTCCACTCTGTTCTGCTCAGGGCTGCTTCAATTATTTCACTCATGGATTCTATACCTGCTGCCTTAACCTATCTCAAAAGTTTTCTTCTCAGTTATGCTGCTAGTTCCCTTCTGCAAATATGGCCAGTGTGCTGCCATCTTCTTTCTCTGATTACATCTGATATTCGTAGTTCTCAATATTCCAATATTTAGCTGATTTCCCCTACACACATTTCCTCCTCTTAACCCTTACATTGCCATCCATTTTGGGCTGTGTGTCTTTGCCATTGCCATGCAATTTTACTGAAATCTCTAGAAATGACTTATATCAGAAAAAAAAAGAATAGCTCCTAAACCATTATACATATTCAGGTGAAACTTTCAGGATAAACTAATGATAGATTGATCTACCTTTTGAGGAGTTCTCAAAGGTCACATGTCATTCTAGTTGATCGTATGTACCTCTGATTTCCAAATACTCCCATTCCCAATCATCAGTACCAGAAGCGACACGCCCCCTTCTTGCCGGTCTCATATCTCCAACCTGACAAGGCTCAGTATGCACATCATTGTCACTGTCAGATCGAGCAACTCTTCAGCTACTCGATTATATTCACTACACCACGATCTCCATCGCTTTCTTCATCTCTAGACTCATTAGAGTCAGTCGCCCTAATTTTCAGAATCTACTTCGGCTGGGTAACAAAGTAAATAGCTCAACAAATCTGGTTTTATCTCGCTTGTTTTATTAGATCTGGGACTGACAAACTTCAAACAGTATCAGCAGTCTACCTGCCATCAAGGGAAACAACTCCCGAAAAATATGTGCATCATTTTATTCAATAATGGACTCCAATAGTGGTGCTGGTCAGAGTACGACTACATTCGTACTTGGCACTGGGAAGTAGATACAGTAAATACGACTGTAGTCAGGGTGGCAATGTAAGGGTTAACTCCACTACTGCGACAATGGGCAAATCAAAACAGTTTTCCTGTTAATGAAATAATGCGCCACCACTTTCTGTACTTAATTATCAGGATTGTAAATATTTGGTATTTGACTCTTTTTGTTGAAATTATCTTTCAAACCCTCAAATTGGTCATGAAATCACTTGCTTTGATAAATGAGGGTTTTATTTCAGTATTCTAGGGTTAAATAGTGTAATGATAATAATGGGCGTCTCTCAAAAATGGGCGTCTGCCGTTATCACACAGAAAGTTCCTCCTTTTTGAGACCCATGATATTAGAGGTTGTTTTGTCATTTCTCTCAATTCTGCGGATGTTTTGAAGTCATCATTCCATTTGATATTAAGGAGTTTCCGCAGGCAATTGTTTGCAAACCCATTGAATCTTTTCTCTGTCTGCTTGGTTATTTTCCAGCTCTCGCAGGCATATGTAAGGGCTGTTAGCACATTTCAGCTGAGTTTGGTTGTCATTGAAATGAGTTTAGAGTTCCATTATCTTTTCAAAACTCCGATTGAAGGCCCCTGCAATTGCTTTTGCAATTGTAATGTTAAGCTCCTTTTCCATGTTACCATCTTGTTTCATACAGCTTCCTAGATAAGTAAAGTGACTATTTATAGAAATGCATGATGAAAATTAAAATTGTCATATTTAGATGCATTACAATGTAAAAAGATCAAGCTTAATTTCTGATTTGGATGATGAACCAGCTTGTCTGACCTGTGGTATGGGATATGGGAAAGATTTCAAAAAGTTGGGAGCAGAGAAAAGGATTTCAAATTACTACACTGATTTTCAGAGATTTCATAAGATTTATTAGGATATATCAGACATTGGACCTCATATCAAGCTCTGTCTTTTTTCCCCCTCATCTCTATTAATTTACATGTCATTTGGATTGATCTTGCATTTAGAAGAACACTTTGATACAAACACAGCTCAAATATTTAGTTTGATCACAGTATTGTTTTGGTCTACTTCTCTCTCTCTTTTCGTGGCGTATCCCTTCTGGACATGTTCTCCCTCACTGCCATTTGAGAGAAGGTCATTTCCTGTGCCATCCTGCCACTCTTTGTTATGGTGTTGTCCATCCATTCTGTGATATCTTGTGATCCTCTCCTGTTTGATCTACCTCTTCCTCACTTTTCCTCAACCAAACCTTCAAGGAACACCTTTTCTAGATCCTCATATCTGTTGATATTTTCATTTGATGTTTTTTTAGCCATCTTTGGAATTTTGAGAATCTTACTGTAACATCTCATTTCAGAAGCATTTATTTTGCTGTCTCATTCTTAGTTGTATGTCGCTGATCCTTGTAAATTTTTCACAGTGATGATGAGGAAGAAGAAGAACAGGGAGCCAAACAGGCCAGGCCAACAGCCGAATCTGGCGATATTGAGGTAAAGAAAAATCTGAATCCTATTTTTCTGATTGAAAGATATGTGAAATATTGAGATCAAATGTGTTCTGCAATGTGTATTTTTCCATGGAAAATTAGTGACAGTGTTAAGGCTCTCATCTGCACCTCACATTGTAAAGGTAATACATCCACATATTGTTTATGGGATGCGGGTATAAAAAAAAGTGCAATTTGTATGTATCAAAATGTTCCAATTCAAAATTCAAGGCATGACATTTTTTAGAAATTGTGGCAATATTTCTGACCAACAAATACATTTCCTTTATGTTTTGCGTTACAGAGCTTATTGTCTATGCAGTCAACCAAAGAAAGAGAAGAGAAAAAGGTGAATGAAGAAATCCAAGCCTTGCTGGTCACTCAAACGGCTAAGGTATGTATACCTAAAGTAGATTAATATTTTTCCATAGAAAAGATGTTTGAAGCTTTGTGTTGTGATTAGTTTAACTTGTTGGTATTTGATGTACAGGGTTCTGTCTCAATGCTAGAGAGGCACCCGTCTAGGAGGCTGCTATTTCCTTCTTACCTTGCTCCCTCCTGCTTTGTATCCCATAAGGCCTTCACACATGTCCTCCAGTCATCTCTGTTGTTCACTGCTTTTCTTGATTTGCCTCATGTGTTCTGTCCCGCTTTGTTTCTCTCTTGCTCCACTGTTCTTTGCCATGTTTTTAGATGTGCCTGTGTTTCCCTTCGGGTACCCCAGTTAAGGCTATATTATATTAGGAATACTAGTGAAAACAGAATTGCAATTTTAGATACAATGCCTACAAAAGTCCATTTCTAAACTCACTTTCAACCAAAGGAGACCTTTCTTTTAAATATAGGGGGCTTTCAGTAAAAGAAGAGATTAAAAGAAAATTGAGTCTTTCACCAAATGAGTCAAATGGTTTACTGTTTAATTCCAAGGAAGAACTAAGATTACTGAGTCAACATTTGAATTTTATGCATATAAATGGAGTTTTATAAGCATTTTTTTAAAAAGATTTTTGTAGCTGCCTGTGCATTATTATAATCTGAAAATTAAGCTAGCTTTTACAATATCTCAACTTTGTTGTAGCAAAATTTATATCATTTTTTCAGGAACGAAATTTGGTTGAAAAATTCAAGTCAAGAGGAGGTAAAAAGAAACAAATTTTGTTTGTTGGTGGAATTTGGTAATGTAAAGTATGAAAATAATTTAGAAGATACAATTTTTGTAGTGTGTTCTATGTGATCATGACTGTTTACGGCCGCCAAGTTTGTTGAACAAGCTCATCTCTGTCTCTGTCTGTCATGCAGTGTCTTGGGATGAAATTACTTAGTTGTTGTGGATTCCCCATTTTCAGCTAAGGGTGGCATATAGTACAAATTTTGACCTTATGGTACATGAGTCATAATCCTGTAATTAGAGAGTATTTACAAGAACCCACTGCCATGACATACTCTAAATTATTACAGCATTAGTGCTCTAAGAACACGGCATCTAACAACACGGGCCGCCTACCACCACAGTTTTTCCAGACAACAGAATTTTTTCTATATAAATTCACCCCCTAACAACATGCTCCGGTCCTGCTAACAACACGATTTTAAACACAAACTTTACTTTCTAATTTGACAAACTTTATTTTTATTGCACATAGCTATATATCTTAGTACATTTTGTGTTTTCTGATTAAGCTATACATTACAGCTTTTATTAGAGGTTGATAGGGATATTTGTACCTGCCAGATGGAAAGGTGTCATTCTGTCCATGTGGACAAAGCAAACAGTGGTCAATGTCCAACTGGGCAGGCCATCAACAAAACACATGGCTGTACCTGCCAGACAGCAAGGCATGATATGGTACAGAGGTATGGCAACAGGGAAAACAATGAGTTTACACTGATATGTGTTCTTAACTGTTCATTGTTTAATGAATGTTATGAACCAACTGAATCAAGTAAATCAGTGATACGCATCTCACCAATGTGGTGACGTTGAATTATTATTAGACATTCCTTGACTTGTTGTGTTTGGTCTAATTGAGTGACTGGTCTTGGCTCCACCCCTGCACCCATAAGGCTACACATTCCTTGTTTAGCATGTGGGGATCTATTGCATGATTGACAGGCTAAGAAAGAAATGAATTGATTGGATTTATTTGATTATGTCGTTAGCCTTTGAGATTGTGCCTTTGATTGATTGTTAAATGAGAGAGTAAGAATGCATAGATGAGAACAACAGCCTTTGTAAAAATAGACATTTTTTGTAGTCCGTCCACGTGCATGGTGTGTCTAACAAAACGATATTTCAATCTCCCCAGGGGCGTGTTCTTAGAGCACTATTACTGCATTTGAATATCAACATCGGCGCAAACCCTAAAAAATTGACCCACAGCAGTATTCAACAAGTAGCAAAGGTAAGCTTTTATACAGCGTAACATCCACTAAATGCACTCAAAGCGCTTTACAAGGGTCTCCAAGCAACAGCAACACTTAACACGAAGGACGAGACAGACTGCCTGTAAAGTGATAGTACAATTTTTTTTCGGATAGGAAGAATACTAAAGGCCAGGTACTCATTTTACACATGAGCATGGCGAGAAAATGGGAATGAAGTGCTTTTTCAAGGCCTCAACTTTGCACGGCCCCACAACCACAACCTCACGGTCACTGAGCAAACTGTCTACTATACTACTAGCGTACAAAGCCTCAAAAGGGGAGTGGGGCGTCGCATTGTCCGAAAAAATCCTTACTGAAATTTTCATTAATTGCCAAGGCTAGATACAAGCCAGTGTTTGCAAAATGAACCTGATGTGTTGCAAAGTAAGCCTTCATTATATTTGTGCATTCAAAATGTTGCACCATACCAGGATGATGCTCAAGGGAAAGCATCAGCAGGACTATGCTTCATGCATTAGAACCGACATTAATATGCTATAGTAAGATGCTTCGACACCGATGTGACAGTTCTGTCAGTAGCTTAGTACCCAAAGATTGAGGCCAATCAGTAATGGGTTGCTAATGTCGGACAGGAAATAATTTCACACACACACACACACACGCACACACACACATATATTGCAGTCAAGGAAAATCTTAATCTCTTCCCCTGTCTAAAACTAGGGGGCTCATAATTTTTTCATGTGTTCACTATTGATATTATGTCTAGATTCCATTGCATTGGTTGAAAAAAGGCAAAAGCAGTGTGGAGACAATTCTCATACCTGACAAAAATAAGTACATCTTAATCTCTCCAGAGCACGAAATGAAAAATCATATTCACTTAATGACATACCTGAACGTTCAACTGTATGAAAAGGTTTTTGCGAAAAAGTCAAGTGTGCAAACAACATTGTTTTATCATTCCCATTTTTTTTACATCTGATACTCTCCTACAGTATTATAAAGCCAATGGCTTAGCTTATCAAGCTGCTTTTGTTTTCAGTGAACCTTACAGAAGATCCAAATCCACCATCCCTCCAGGATGCTTCAGGATATTTGATGGGGGAAATTCTGTCCACAATAAGTATATTAATTATGGTATAGTCCAGAGCTGTAAGTGGCCTGCAAAGAGCTGAGTAAGATCTATCAGGTTCAAGATGGAAGTGTTTATGGTGAAGCCTGCCATGGAGGATTGTCACAGTTGTGGAGATAGTTGTTGAAAATGATCATTTAAAGTAAGATGTTGATTGATTGATTGCAGATCAATCTGTAGATGCTCTTAGAGCTCAGAACAGGAATGATAGAAGGAGTAGCTGGACAGAAGATTAAAACTTATTCGTGAATGTTGTTCTATAGCAGGTGTTGTTGGTTGGTGGCTAAGTGGTGATCACATCTCGGAATAGTTTGAGAATCAAAAGGCATTCACCATGGTCAGTACAAGTGTGCATGACTGCATGGGTTTGACCCTCTCTGGTGTGCGGCCAGGTTCATAAACGCAAGTCATCGACGTTGCGTCCTTGGGTAAAGCTCTTTACTTTGCTTACCTCACTCGACTCAGGTGTGAATGAGTACCTACTCGTTCAGACAGCGCTGCCTCTGTCTGAAAAAATGTATTCGCACCTAACCGCCTGCAAGTCTTGTTCTAAATGTTCTGTGTTGCTGTTGGTCAGCATGCGCTAATATATATATATTTAATGCCACTTTTACTTTTACTTTCACCTATGACATCCAAGTCACAAATACCAAAAATTTGCCCACTTTTACCGCTAATTCAGCCTGATATATGCTGCCCTTGGATTTGAGAAAGTATCAGGGTGCAGTGGTCTCCTCGGGGGATAAATGATGTCAAGTCTGTCTAGCCTGCATTTATGTGAGTTTGGACTATGAACCTCATATTTTAATATTTTATATGTATAAATAAATCTTTTACAGCAGAAATGCCATGTTGAGTCGGAGGATCTCTAACAGCCAAAAAAAAAAAAAGATAAGAAAGAAAAAGGAATAAAGAATTTGATTTAAAAGGAATGAAAAAAATAGTCTTGATTTAATTTTGGGAAAGCTTTTATATATTGGTCAACTGTTTTGGTCCAGTAGCTCCATCAAACTTGAGAGATGAGACCATGCTGAGGTCATGACTCTTAGTGCCTCAACACTGCCTTTTGTTTGATGGAGCTCTAAATTCTGAGTGCCAACTTAACCATAAGCCATCCTCCCCTCCCACAACACACCCCTGCCTTGTTCCACAGTAATGCACTTGTATTCCTTATTGTTTACTCCAATTTTGGTGAAGATGCCTGGTCAATTTATAATATCTTCTTCTTTAGGTACCGTGTCTGAAACAGACATTGGCGATCATGTTCCTCCACTCATACCTGTCTTCAGCTAACCTTATATGGTCGTTGTTGCTACCATTCTGTATTGCCCATGAATTAAGACTTTCAATGAAAGTTATTCTCTGTCTTCCTTATTTATGATATATATGTTGTTTAAAAAAATAATGATAAAAGTAGAAAACTCACTTCGATCTGATTTTGCGTTTTTACCTTTCATCGGTTGAAGATACAACTAGAGCATCATACTGTTTCAGGGCATTTAAGAACTCCGTACCAACTCCGCCCTACCACTGTCCATCCGAGAATCGAACAACTTCTCAATATTTTAGGGAAAACTGAAAACTGATTTATTCTCTCAGCAGCCTATAACCGCAAGGCACCTAGCGCTATGAGCACAGATTCCTGTTGAAACCAGCGCTATACTTCATCATCATCTTCATCATATTTTCATCCCCAAAGGGAAATTTGGGGTTTGGATTTTAACCGAAAACTGAGCGTCATCTGTAGAAACAGACCCAAGAGATGAGGCAATAAGTGTTAATATATTTGTCCAAGGCTTAAATCACAATGCCCTTACTGGGAATTGAACCTGATACCTTTCAGTTGTGAGCCCAATGCATCCTCCGCTGTGCCACTGTGACCAAAATTTGGTCATGTTGTTTTTTTGTTTGTTTTTTGTGTTTGTTTGGGGTTTTTTTTCCCAGCAATTACACTCTGTTTTTGGCATATAAAATGTGAGCTTTTTTTATAGCGCTAAATCCACTATGTGCTTGAAGCACTGTACAAGTGTTTCCCCTAGCAGGCATACCCCATGGGGGCTATACAGTAAAGTGTAGCACATTTTGTGCAACAATACCAGTCTATTGCTAGGTACTCATTTAACACCTGAGTCGAGTGATGCAATTAGGGTAAATTTTCTTAAGGAAAAAACACAAGTAGTCGCATGATGGGAATCAAACATGGGACCTCCCTATCCCAAGCCAATGCCTTAACCATTGAGCCATCTGTGCCCCCAAATAAGTGAAAATAATTATATCAAAAACTCACATTGGTAGAAATGACAACGATTTTTTGTCTTTAGTCTCATCAATGCCATTGTTACTTCAGATAACACATAGGTCACAGGTAATGGGCACGAGAATAATATCGAAGGTGAAATAAAATGTCCTCACTGTCCTAAATTTACTGATGAATGGCACTCCACATGTAAGTGAACAAATCAAACACGATTCACAATTTCAAAAAGTTTAATAATGAAATATCTTCAACTATACAGGTGCAAATATGCTTTCTCAACAATGATTCTCCTCACTCTTGTATTTATAATATTCTATAGGAATTCTCTAGAACTGAACTTTCATGACAACACCAGTTCATTCTAGGATATCACGGTCAGAAAAAAATTATACGACGATACTAGAAGGTACTAGGTGAATACAGCACATTCCAAATACAGTAGCCAATCCCACTCGTTGGTCACTCGCTCACAATACTCACAGACAATTAGCCACGCCCACAATTCACACACTATAAAACATCACAGCCATTGAACTCACATTGATTAGAAATGACAACGATTTTTTGCCTGTAGTCTTATCCATTTCTATTTCATCACACACTGACCTTCTCCCCTTGTTTTGCTTCAACCTGATTGTTTGATGGAACCCATCCTCAACAGAGAGGATGTGGAATAGGCCCACTTTGTTTCTCAGAATATGCTACACTTTACTGTATATTCCCCTTGGGCTGTGGCTGCTAGGGGATGAAGCATTGTAAAGCGCTTTGAGACTTCATAGAACGTTGAAAAGCGCTATATAAATGCATTTTTTTTTTTTTAATCTTGTTGTGGAGAAATATTAATCTGTGTTCTTTAATACTACCTTCTAGCAATTTCCACCCCATGTTTCCTATACCATTTATATGGCACCCCTCTACTGCTGATAATTCTTTCAGTCATATGTTGCTCTATTTTTATCCAATTGTTTGAGTTTGAAATTTCCTCCACTGTGCTAATGTCTCATTGAAAGTGGCTTTCAATTCAGATAGGGTCATTCAATGCCATCTCTTGCACAAATTGAGCTTTGGTGATGTTGAGTAAGAAAGAATAAAAACCCTTTTAAAATGCTCGACATAAATAAACTTAAATAAAAGGGCGGTACTCAAGTATTATGATGCCTGCAACTCGTAAGAGGTGAGTGAGAGTTGAGAGAGAGCTTCTGCTTGTGTCGGTTTTCTTCTGTTAGACTCTTCTTTTGTGTCCTTAGAGGAGAGAGTTTTGCTTGAGAAGAGAAGTAGGCATTATTCAATGGGTATCCCTCATTCATGTGCATTGCATGACTTACAAATACTGTTGGGGTCACTTGTTATCTAGATGGAATGAGTATTTTTGTACACAAAGGGAGGAAGAAAATCATGGGTGGTTATCACGTCCACAGTTTGGGGCTGGATGGCAATCGTTAAGTAGTTTTGTTTTTTAAGAGAGATGATATTTTTTGCCTGTAAATATTTTCTCCTTTTAGTCATTTCATACTCTTGTGTATGCATTTTGTTTCTTTTCAATGCCTATTTCCTTTTTAGCAACTTTCCCTCATATGAAAATCGTTTTTTTCTACTTCTGTTCTCTCGTACTTTAAACTAGCTTTTCGTCTTACTTTTTCTATTGTCGCTGAGATGACCTAGAAGTCAAAAAGAACCCTCAAACCCCAAATAAGCCAACAAACTGTTCAGTGTTCGGTTTGATATTTATTTTTTGAAAAGTTTTTTTAAATTTTCCTTTTCCTAATGAAATAAATGGAGCTTGCTTTGCTCTTGGGTGCTATATAATAAGATTGAACAAATCAACTATAAAGACGGTATAAGAGACGTGACGTTTCGGGTCTCACCCTTTGTCAGACACCATAAAGACACAAGCAGATAAAACGACTTAGAACACGAATAGCGGGGGGAAAATAAACAGATTCCTGAACAAGACAAAAAAGTAGAACTAGATTTAGATATTAAAAAAGAACAAAGAAATAAGAAATGCAAGAAAAAAAACTTACCTGCAAAGGCCGACTTAAAAAAATTATAATCTAAATCTGAAAATGAAACTTAAAGGAATGCCATTAATGCAATAGCCTAGGCCTACTTTGATGAATTATCGGGGAGGAACTTTTGGCCAGAATGAACTAACAGGTAACAAGAACGTGATATGCCCGAGGTTCGAGCATGTAAAGCGCCACTGAGCATCTTTGTTGCATAGTTTCGGCGTTATGGAAATTGATCATATTATCATTATCATTATTAGATGCACCTTTTCTAACTTCGTTTCGAAGACATAGTTGATTTGACCGGATTTGATTGCTTCTCACATTTTATTTTAATAGGCCAACTTCCCATTCCAGTAGTTAGGTATGCCTTAGGTGCTCCTAACGCCAAGGGTAATTCTTTTGGTGACAGTTGACGCTGAAGTCTATTACCATCGACTCTGTCTGCAATCTGAAGTATACAGAGAGAGAGAGAGAGAGAGAGAGAGAGAGAGAGAGAGAGAGAGAGAGAGAGAGAGAGAGAGAGAGA
>JAOYNN010188898.1:0-10875 GCA_025770095.1 Goniobranchus kuniei
AAAAGGGGTTAATGTTAAAACGGTTTAATTCCTACCTTTGAAGACTATCAGGTAATTATTGCGGTATCAAATTGCATAAGGAACAAATCCGGCTGACCAAAGCCCAAAATAGAAAAATGGTGGCCATTTGGTCTGATTTTCTCACTTCGATGTCTTTTATTTTCAATTTCTTCGCAAATTTTGATTTTCTAGTGCTGTAAGTATAAAAAATGCATGTAGTTAAGAATAAAAAACAAGAATCTGGTCTACATGTGATAGTAAGCAAGCAATCAAAGTACTGGTAAGAAGTTGGGGGGATGTGTGGAAGAACAGCCTATTATATTTTAGTTTGCAAATATATGTCTTTGAAGTTAACAGCACATCTCCAGCTTTCTTCACCTCTAGATAAGTAAAAGAATGTCAGTTCACGTTACATCTTTTGATCGATGCCAGGTACATGGTAACCTATCAGAAAAAAATTGTTTCTTGTGCTATTAAATTGTGTAATATGCCACTAATTTTAACCAAAAAAACTGATAAAAAGTGATTGAAGTTTAAATACGTACTACATATTTCTATTTTTTGCATATATGTCAGATTAAAGGTATTAGGAATACCCACAGGCTTACATCACACATTAAACATAGAAGATGTTTTTAAAAATTGACAGTGTAATTTCTCTCTACGTAAGTACGCACATGAAAAATACAAATTCCTACAAGCACACCCTGCAACACCATTCTCAAAATTGGGTCGGGGGTTTTATCCATGACATGAAATGAAAACAACATTACGACTTTTAAAATTTTGATTAAAATGGAAGCTGAGATGTCCTTGTGATAATTTTAAGCTGCCTCTAGCAAATGCCATGCAATTCATTGTATTTTGCACTGGCAATCAGGTAATTTTCAAATGTTTGCAACATATCGCCACCTGATCCAAGAATCACTGTATAATAAAAATCATCCACAAGGTACTTTGGGGAAAAAGTTTGTTCATATTCTGTTGGTAGGGTGATATTAATATTGTTTTCAATGATGCAAGGGGTTAAGGAAACAAATGGCCTTACTGCTCCCTATAGTATATTTATTAGGCAGTATGATGGGAAAAAATAGGTAAGTGTAAGTTGAGCATCCAGACAGGCCCATGCAAGGAAAAATGTGTAATATTACATATCAACATCATTCTATGATATGACTTGATAGGCCTACATCTCCTTTCAATGCAACAGAATGTATTGAATTTTGACATTTGAAACTAGTTTAGTAAGGCTTGAGATGATTGACTTGAAAAGGGTTACATTTTGGTTTCAATATAATGAGTAAAATTTATGTAATTTCTTGTATTCATGGAGTTTCTTTTTCCCATCTTTTAGGTATCTGAGTTAAAACAGGCTTTGAAGGATCGAGGTCTGTCTTTGTCGGGTGCCAAACCAGATCTCATCAAGCGACTTGCTGATGCTATGGGAGGTTCAGGTTATTCAGTATTCTTTATCACTTATTTTGCCCCAGTGTAATGAATTCCAATGATACACTATTATTATTATAAATTCATGTTTACTGCAAAACCAAATTTTGTGAATTATGAAATAAACCGTTTTAAAAATGTCTAATAATGTGCTAATAATACTATGTTCATAATCTAAAAATGTGATTTCAATTTCAATGCAAATACTTTATTTAAATCTGGTTAATGAAGCTGATTGAAAGCTCCAGGCATTATACATTTTGTTTTTCTCATTACTGATAAATAATGTTTTTATTTAACTAAGACACATAAAAAAAACATTCTATTCTTGTATTTTTATTTATTATATACAGCAGACAGCACAGATGCAAGCATTGATGAGAGTCTAGAAGGAATTGATAAAATTGTAAGTGCATTCAAAGACATCACAATTTTTTTATTGTTGTATTGTTATTATGTTTATACACAAGACAACAAAATGTCATGTCTTGCATGCAACAGGGTTTGTTTTTTTTTTTTTTTGTTTGTTGCTTTTTTTTATACTGTTCAAGAGGCCTTCCTCCTCCTCCTCTATGTGGCGTGTTCCTTCAGGAATGTTGCCTTCATGATAGCTCTACTGTATAAATCTCTTTCCATTGCCATCTCTCCAGCTGTTGTCAAGTCTGTTTCCAGGTCTCTCTCGATGTCATTGTTCCAAAGTTTGTAGGTCTTCCTCTTTATCTGTTGTTTGGCATTCTCCATTCGATGATGGTGTGTTCAAGACTGATGTCTTTTGATTTTGCCAAAATAAGCCAGCTTTCTCTTTTTTATTGCATTTACGAGCCATTCTCTTTCTATACTCCAAGTTCTTCTAGAATGGAATTATTTGCTCTTTTTAATACCCATGGTATTTTTAAGATATTTATGTAACATTTCATTTCAAAACTTGATATTTGCCCTCAGCATTTTTATTTATAGTCCAAGTGTCAGAACCATATGTGGCAATTGGGAACATGCAGGATCTTAAAAGTTTACTCCTGGTGGTTTTGGATGTTCCCTGCCATAATTGTTTTATTTTCTTTAGTTTTTGGAGGGCCATCGCACATCATCTTTTGATTTCTCTGTGGACGTTTCCATTTTGAGTTATTATTGAGCCAAGCTACTGGAACTCCTTTACCACTTTGATGTTTTCATTATTGATTTTGATGTCTGGGAATTGTTTTGATTTATCTGTTCTCATTATCTTTGTTTTCTTGGCATTTACGAAGAGATTCTGGTTCTTGCTGTGCTTCTTTACTGTCATAATAAGTTTTTTGAGACCTTCTGGGTTTGTTGAGAGGAGAACAGTATCATCTGCGTATCTCAGTTCTGGCAGATCATGGCCTCCGGTGTTAAGGCTATCAAAATTTTCAAAATGTTCTTCAGAATATATCTCTCTCATAATATTTTCAGCATAGATGTTGAAACGGTATGGTGATAGGATACATCCTTGTCACACACTTTGCTCTGCCCTGAATCATTCTGTTGTATCGCCGTTGAATCATACAGCGGCTGATGATATGGACTGGAAATCCCATTTCAATCATTATATTCCAGAGGGTTTCATGCTCCACACAATCAAAAGCCTTGGAGTAGTCAATGAAGCAACAATAGGAATCACTATTATACTCTCTGCACTTTTCAATTATATTTCTCATGTTAAGAATGTGATCTCTCGTGCCTCTTCCCTGTTGTAATCCAGCTTGTGCTATGTTGATCTCTTCACTTATTTTCTTTTGTATTCTTTTGAGGATAATTTTTAGCATTATATTGCTTGCATGACTGATGAGGGCTATTCTTCTATAATTGCCACACAGTTTGAGATCCCCTTTTTAGGTAAAGGAACATAAACTGATCTTCTCCAAGATGTAGGCCATGATCCGAACCTCCATACTTTAGTGCATAGTGCATGATAAATTTTTGCGCTTGCAGATATGTATATAAGTTTAAGAGGCAGATATGTATATTTATAGATTGTCACAAAAGTAATTTTATTTTTTAATTCGTAGTTTTTGTTTGAAAATAAGTGAATAATGACAAATGATTGAACAAGCAAGTCATGTAAATAAGAAGGTGTATATTCCCCCATAATTTAACTGGAAAAAAAATTGCAGTGTACTTTTCTTCCCTAGTGTGTTAATAATATAAAGCAGTCCGTATGATGAAGAAATAAAGCAGTTCTTATGAAATCCTTACTGAAAAAATGTAATATGGGCTCTCTCACAACTACATTTCTTTCTAGCCAATAGAGAGGAAATACCTTGGGCATCTAGTAAGTGGATGTGAAGCAAAGGAGAAAAAAATGTAATTGATTTTGATATTCACAATTTTCACAGCTTAATGATGGTACAGCTCCTTTGCCTTCAAAGACTTCATCAAGTGTTTCAACTTCTTCCACCTTAGCAGCAAAAGCTACATCAACAACTGCAACTCCCATCACAACATCTTCTGATATGTAAGAATTTTTGGAAAGAGCCTTTTCATTTTTCAATTCAACAGTATTTTCCCATTGATTTATTTTTTGTTAGAATGATCTCAAGATTGTTTCCTTCTTTGAGTTTCATCAATATATGAGACCTTATTCAGATTCAGATTCAGATCACATGCTGCGGTCTCTGAGGGTGTGAATAGCTCTGTGATTGTCACGTGCTGTTACAAGGTGGGGGTCAAGCAGAATTCACCATTGTCAAAAATGGTGTGTGACCTGGTGAGATCATGCCTTGCTGGTACAGTCTTGTCCATACCACAAGTCATCAGTGCTGTGTCCTTTAAGACACTAAAGGCACTTTATTGAAGATGATTTATATAATACTGAAGATCATTAATAAATAGCATCCAATCCCGGGTGGTGCAGCTCTAGGAGCAAATATCACACAAACCAACATATAAAACATGTTCAAACAGATCACAGGAAAACAAAGTGACGTCAATGTCATAAGAATGAAACTTGTTCACTACATACATTTTGCCTTGAATTTTGATTCTAATTCTATTGAATTCATGTTTGGAGGAATGAAATTCCACAGCACTGGATCTGAGTGGATGAAAGACCTTCCAGCAAGCCTAACAGAACCTTTTTGGGGAATTTTCAGCAAAAACTTAATGAATGTGATGAGTTGTATACACTTGAACAAGATCTTGTAAATATATGGGGCTGTCTTGTGAATACATTTAAAACAGAGGAGGAAATCTTTGTAAATGATTCTAGCTTTAAGTGGTAGCCAGTGCAACTTTTTAAACAAGGGATTGGCATGGTCTCTTTATTACTTTTTGAAGACTAATTTAGCAGCCTGGTTTTGAAATTGCTGCAGCTTTTTTAAAACATGATCAGAAAGATTAGTAAAGAGTGAATTGCAGTAATCTAGTCTTGGCAGTATGAAAGCTGACTTAAGGGACTTTAACGATGTCTTGTGTAAGAAATATGACATTTGTCTGATTCTTCTCAATTCACAGTAAAATGTTTGAGAAAGATGGTTAAAAATTAAAACAAATGATGTTCCATAGACAGCATACAGTCAAATGCCATACCAAGATACTTTGCCTTTTGAGCAAAAACTTTTATTTTCATTCTCAATAGTAATGTAATCAACAAGGCACTTTACAATTTCTTTTTGGATTGCAAAGTAACACCTCTGCCTTATCCTCTTTCTGTGGGCTGGCCCATAACAACACTTCCAACTATACTATATCAAGATCTCACACTCATGGACCATCACTTTACTTTGCTTACCTCACTTGACCCAGCGGTGAATGATAACAATCTGGCATTAGGCAGTGAAATACCTTATCAGATTGCCAGTACACTGTGCTTAAGCGGTGGCTCTTCCATGCATATACTCCTCAGGGAGTAAGGAAAATATCAGAGTGCAATGAACAAAATGAGTTTGAATTCCTGTAATTTTGGACTATAAGCCACAATCTTTCTAAAAATGTGTTATGTGAAGTTGACTTGTCTGATCCATTAATACATTCCCCACACAATTTCATATTCTTTATATTTAAGATCAAAATCAAAATCAGTGACTCAAACAGCTGCAGACTCCACAGATTTGGCCAAGCCGGCCACAGTTCAGAAACTCACAGATGCAGAGGCAAGTAGTATGATACATGTGTGAAGCATATTTTAGTTCTTCTTTTGGTGATATTGATAAATTATATGCATCTGCTTTATGATTTTAAGATAACTGTAAATATGCACTGCAAATATTGATCTCAAGGAATTAGAATAGATTAAAGATATTCACTGGAAAAAGAATGTCAATCAACAATAAGGTGTAAAACAACCCCTCTCATTGTCAAGTGTTAAAGAAAAACTATTTGTGGGATATCCTCAGTGGTAATGACTACTGTAATTTTTGAAACAATAAGCCATACTGGACTATACGTTGCATCCTATGATTTTTAAGAGAAAAACGATATTTTTTCCTAAGATGGGCTGCACTGGCTGAAAGCCACAGGACTTGAAAGAATCAAAATACTGGAAGACAAATTGTGACAATTTCTCACGAAGTTTTATATGTTAAAAACCTCAGTGATGTATAAAGTACAATGTAAATAAGGCATTGATAGGGAAAGAATCATGAGTACAGGTAAATATTCATTCTCTTTACATCAGGGCTGGGACTCTTCCTTGTTGTTGTGGAAATTTGCGGAAGTTGTAGCTGCGCTCCTCGCAAAGTTCATCAGAGAGGTTGAACTGAGGACAAGGAAAAAAATCCACGGAAAAGAAAAATGGGAATCAGTAGGGCTAAGAATGTGAAGAGGAAAGGGAGCGTTGAGAGAGTGAATTCAAGGTCCTATCCATCTCCTTTCATTCTATATGGCTAAATGAAATGATGCCATTCTCTCTTGATCTGATTGATGACATGGAAATGGGAATTGGTGGACAGAACTTCCAAGGATAGAAGACTAGACCTCTGAAATGGCTGTCACTGAGTCCCAGCCCTATTTACATAGCACCTATTATTTTATTATGTTCCAGTTACAAACCATTTGTTTTAGAGCACATTTTACATTTGAGTCGATTAACTGACGATGACTAAAAAAAAACAACAACAAAGCCATAGCATTAGCCGTACTGGACTGTTAGCTGCAGGATCTCTGGCCAGGGTAAAAATTAGGGGCTTACAGTCTGAAAATTAAGGTAGGCTACTCAAGATCATTATAGCCATGATTTTTATTTGAGATTTTGACCTGTATTTTTTATGTGACAAAGAAGAAATTCTTTATATCAGTTAAGAATTCTTATCCTATGCCTGATATCCTTGTTATTTAATCTTAAGTCATTTTGAATTTGTCTTTTTTTTTTTCAATTATCACAGAGATTGAAAATGAGAGCAGAAAAATTTGGGACAGTGTCAGAACAAGCCAAGAAAGACATGAGAGCTCAAAGGTAAGAAGATACTGAATTTACTTCATTTATTTTTTTTATTATGATAGAATAAAGGCATTATGAAGTAGTATTAACAGAGTTCCTGCGGCCTCCTTATTTTCAAGGAGCTCCTTAAAACCTCCTTAAATTTGTTTTTGTTCAGGAAAAAAAATGGAAAGAAAAACTGCAAGACCGCGACAAATGCCCTAGAGTTTGGGAAAATTGGTGGTGAGGCGGTTGCGTTAAGCTCCTTGAAACCTCTTTTGAAACCTTGAATTTTAAGGCAGCACAGCTGTAGGAACCCGGTATTAAATAAATTCAAGAAAACAACAAAAGAGGATTTGTAATGACTGACCAATAAGAATACAGAAACAGTGCCAGGAAAAAGTAGTAGCCTAAATATGTGGAATCCAGTGTTTTGAAATGTGACGTATGAGTCAAAAGAGATGTGTAGAATTTAATCTGGTCAAAATTATTCCTGGAAATAATTTATGGTTATCCTTGATATGTCCCAGACAGAGAAAAATTGCGCAGATTACAAATTTTACTCTTGTAATCAAGAGCATTGCACCCTTGGACTAGCAATGGGAACAAACAGAATAAAAAGAAAAAATCAGATCTGTGGAACTGAAGAGAGAAAGAGAGAAAGTCAGAGCAGAGATTGATGAATCATCAAAGTTGTCACTAGTCTGCTATTTCACTGATATGCTGCCGAAGCTTAGCTATCAGGGTATCTGGGCCACCAGCAGAAGGCCCATAAGCCAGGTCCTGGATTGTGGATAGTTATGCTTCCTCCCTTCCCTTTAGTGTGTAATGCTGGTGTAGCAGAAGTTTAGATCACTGTTCTATGGCACTCGTATATCATGCTTAATCATCCACTTCCAACCTTTAAAAATATGACATCGTTTCTGACACCTTGCTCACTATTTTCATTCGATTTCTTCAATGATTGTTACATGAAGAAGAATTAGATCTAAACATGGCAGAATTTTTTTTTTTTTTTGTTTCTTCCAAATTAAGCAGACAGTACAGAGAAATGGATTCTTCTAGAATTGAGTTTGGATGGTCTTATAGCATTTTTACAAGCCTTTTTCCGGTATCAGTTATGAAGGTCTCTCTTTTGTTATATTTGTCATTGCTTTTAGTTCAGCATTTTTGTTTTAATCAAGCCCATATTTCTGGTGGCTGTGCCTCTGCCACAGGCACCTAATTGTCATGGGTGGTTACTTTGAAACATAGGAAAATAGATCAACCTTATTATGGAGGAAGTTGGTGAAGATAAGAAAGATGTAGTGGATTGATATTTGGAGTAATGGCATTCCTTAATATAGGAACCCCTTGAGTAGTGAGATGAGTGGTGGAAAAGTGTGCCTTTCAAAGTGTGGCATTCACTTTATTTTAAAGATCATAGTTGATGATTATTTCTCTTTATTTTGAATGCTGCTCCTTTCCATATGCAATTGTCGTTATGGGTCAATCATCAATTGGAAAGATTCCTTGAAATAGTGAAGGGACTTGATTTATTTAATTTCTGACTGTAATGAAAGTGATACTAATACAACATTGAAGAGCACTTTTCAAAACATTTACAGCAAAAAATATTCTTTTTTTTTAGCTAGGTACAACAACAACAACCCTAGAAATAAAAAGTCACCAAATTATGCTAAGAAAACTCCACAGAGGTTAGATGGATATCTATTTATTAATTTTTTCTCAAAATCATCTCTGTTTTATGTAGCAGCTGACTTATCTGAAAAAGATACAGTTGACTTCGTATAACACAATCTCTATGGAACCAGTGTAATAAGTTTGTGTCATCAGGAATTTGTGTTAAGAAGATTGAAGAAAATAAAGGAAGATGAAGGAGAAGAATGCTAGAATGCTAGGCCTAGTTGATGGAAATTGAATTGCAGTGAATGAATGATGAATGCTGGCGCTAGCAAAGCAACATCACACCAGGTTAACCCACTGCGGTGGGTCTAAAAGAAAGGAGAGGGGGTATTTGGAAGGAGGCGATGGGGGTTTGGTGGTGACAAACAATTAGGTGTCTGGTGAAGCGCATCATAATGCAAAATTGGCCTTGCGTATTTCAAGTCATGGCACAGCACATTGTGCGATTGATGGGCTAGTGTGCTCCCTCACCAGGTATCCCCATCCCCTCTCCCCAGAGGCACTAATATGAGATGTAGGCTAAGCCTTTTCAAAGTGTGCATTGCCCTGATCGCTCTGTCCAAAGCTTTGCTGGGGCGAGAAAAGGAGAAAACTCAGAAAAGATTTGCTTGAAGTGCCTGTTTCGATTCATGTCAACAAGATCTGGTGAAATTTGAGTTCACGATATAAAATTGTACATTAGTAGAATAAAAAAGAAGATTATTCAGGGATTCACATTCACTTCGTGCTAAGGGCAGAATTTGTGTAAAGAGGGTTCATGTTAGGTGAATTCCACCATGCATAAAATAATTGATTTTGGTTACTGAGTTTTCGGAAATCTGCTCGTCAATATATCTTTTTTTTTTCCTCAGAATTATTTCTCTCAATCCCTAATTTAAAAAAATAAAGAAGTTTGATACAAATGTGACTTTGAAAAATACTTCATTCATCTGTTTTAAGTTGAATGTGAACTAAAGCGTCTTGACTTTTTTTTTATATTTCAATAGATTTGGAATATCTTCTAATAACAAGAGTAATATTATGAGCTCGGGCAAACCCACAGTAAGTGCCTCTTACTTTGAAATTCCTTTTATCCTGTTAAAGTTTGTGTTTATTTTGTTTTGTATTTCTTGTCCCTAGTTCCTTACCAGTACTTAATGATAAAGTATGAAAAGTGTATTGTTTAAATGTAGGCTTTAAGTCATAAAATTTTCAATTATAAAGAAGATTTCGCCATCATCCTTTATGCTGGTATTATTTCCAACATAACATGAAAATAGAACAAGGAAAGTGCTTTTATGGTAAAAGATGTATTCTTACATTGGTTGTTTAATTTTTCGAAAAAGTATTATTTCCTTCTTTCACTATCATCTCTTTCACAGCCATTCTAGTATTTTTGTTTGCTGTGTTTTTTTAGGGGGCAGGGAGGGGTTCTGGTCAATGCATTCAAATGGGTTCCGCTCACCAGGTGAATTCTCTGCTAGGCCTAAATGCCAGTGTTTACCTTAATCTAACTAACCATTGACATTTCTACTCTGCATAGACCTAAATCAACATTTAAACCAGACGCAGATCCAAATCTACCTTAGGATGCATAGGGCATGGATCTACATTCTACAGATCACCCACTATCCACAAAAGATTATGTTTGATTAAAATTTAGACCTACATCTGATCACAAAATCTAGATACACAAGAGAAAGATAGAAAGAGGTGGGATGGGGGATGTCTTTAAAAGTGTCAGGGTGGAGGATGGGAGAATAGCGAAAGGGAATCCAAACCAGGGCTGTGGAGTCGGAGTCCAGAGTCGGAGTCAGGTGTTGTTAGGTTTTTTGGTGGAGTAAGAAGTGGGGTCATCAAACGCATAACTCCATATTGGATGTACTGGTAGGCCACGTTTTGGGTTTGCTAGTAGTAATCACCCCAGTGTGCATATTTTCAATTAGTCTGTCGGTGTTAGTCACTTCCATGTTGTCGTCACTTGTTTCTTCATGATCTGCTACTGCTGTAGGGCTTGTGAGCTCCAGTTCATTAACTTCACTGTCAGTCATGATGACAAATGCTGAATCCAGCAACAAACATTGGGTTATTTCATTTTGTTAGGAACCTTTGGTAGACCTCATTCATCTTGGTAGTTTAACTTTAATTTCAAGCACTAAATGTGCTTATAAAAAGAAACATACAGTAAATAAAAGGTCCATCTTTAACTCAATATTTGAGACAAAAAGTGGAGACAAGTTTTTAACAAGTGATGTTTTGAATGTATTGCAAATTCATCATCAGACTGATGAATCCGAAAAACCACTTGTTATAGTTGTCTCCTCGTTTTGTCTCAAATATTGATTTAAAGATGGATCTTTTATTGAAAATAAGTTTGTTAGTATAATTCT
>JAOYNN010189009.1:0-10874 GCA_025770095.1 Goniobranchus kuniei
GAATGGTAGCAACAACGACCTTATTAGGTTAGCTGAGGACAGGTATGAGTGGAGGAACATGATCGCCAATGTCTGTTAAAGACACGGTACCTAAAGAAGAAGCCCTTAGATATATGCAGGATTTCTGCCAATTTTTTAAACTTCATAACCTTTCTTTCAATATTTCTTTACACAGTTTGTTGTGTTCCATAGATCAGGGACAGATCATTATACTGACATAGTTTCAATACAATAGTTTGGAAGGCAATTATTTTTATACAAATTCAAAAATGAGTATATTTTAGCATTTTGAACTGTTTTTATTTGGCATGCCCAGTACATCTTGTTCATAACCACAAAATTAAGATCGCTTACAAATATAAAAATGTCCATATTTTAAATGAAAGGGAATACATGTAGATAATTTTTCACCTGAGAGGATAATTTTCTTCATCACATAAGATATACAAAAGAAAGTAATCTATGAAGTTTGCCAGACACATATGACCAACGCATATGTAACGCTTAGAACATCAATGAGTTAAAAGTTAATAACATCTAGCCACTCTAGGGGAGCATTCATGTGTTCTATTTCATTTTCATACTGGAATCCAAAAGGCTGCTTAAGGTACTTAAGATCAAAACGTTAATTTTGTATGGATAATATATGATATGACTGAAACACATTAAGGTACTTGACATCAAAAAGTTAATTTTGTATGGATAATATATGATATGACTGAAACACATTAAGTTACCAAACTTAGAATATTCATGAAATCAGTAAAAATTTGTACGCACCTCGTAAACCTAATATTCCACCAACAAATCCACCAGCAGCAGTCCCATTGATTAACTCTGTTTTTCCACGGTACTACAAGAAAAAAGAAACAATGATTTCTAGGAAAGAAAAAGTAATCAGAAAATATTGTTGCTACGTAACACCTACAATCTAACTTCGTTTTCATGCAAAGTAATTGACCCTTTATTGAAGTTTTAAACTGGAGTCTACCAGTCACAAACTACGTATGAATGACATACGGGCAACCTGTATATACCCGATAACATGGATATTGCTTTAAAATGTCAATGCATCAGATCAACTATTGAATAATAGGAAAAAAAGGGGGACATAGCCAATTGTTCCAGGAACTAGAAACAACAACAACAAAAACAGGATATCTTGGCTCAACAATAGACAACAAAATATCATGGCAAAAACATACAACTACAGGCAGAGATTTCTAAGGCAAAACCTGCAAACCTCTCCAAAAATGCTACTAAGACCTTTTGTGACCAATCTTAGAATACAGTACTAGTGTTTCGGATCCAGAATCTCAAAACTGAGTTGACAAGCTTGAAAAAAAGAGCATGCAAGTTCAACTTAACATATACAGCAGAACAGAAAGTATGAGCGGAAGTATGAAGAACACTAACTGGTTATGCTATCAGGTTATGGAATTCCTTACCTGAGAGTATGCGGAGAAAAGAAAACATTAATAAATTTGAGCAACAATTGATGAATATAGCATTGAAAATAATAGACCTATCTTTCCATCAAAGACACACATTGGCTATTATCTTCATTTTCATGAAGCTGTGACTAAATGGATTGGATTGGACTGGATTGGATTCAAAGTGCAAGCCTACTATGGATTGCATGTGATTTCATAGGCCTACACAACATTAGGAGATGGATATCATTGGTAGAACAATATGAGTTTTCATCTAGGGCTTTCACCATTCTATTTACTGATTGTCAGTAAAATTTTATGATGTTCATTCACTAACTTATACGAGGAGGTCAGGATCAAAAAGTACTTAGGTCCTTGTGCGTAGGTTTGAGAAAGATTGGAAAAACTACTATAACCTAGAAATTATGTGAATAAGATGTGTTTACACGATTATATTGACCCTAAATAGTCATGTAAATACAACATTAGATGATCATATCTTACGCACATTATTTCTAGGATACAGTCACACTAATAGTCATAACCATTGAAGGCTCACACAGCAGTATATAGCCTTTACTGGTAACATTTATGTCAATATATATGAGACCTTTACTAATGTTGTATGACAAAAACAAATGGGACATTGGTGCCATGTCCATATAATGGTGATGTCAATATAAGCGTTGTCAATATATCTGTCCTTGACTTGTTTAGATCTTGGTGTATAATAAGTCTGAGCCATCATGCTCGAAGTTCAGTTTAGTAAGAGATGGTGAGAGATGTAATTCATGTTGATGACATAGAAGTGTAGCTTATGTAATTTTTATTTATTTACTTATTCAGATTTTCAGGAGGAACAACAAAATAGAAAATAAAAAAATATTGCACATATTGAAGATAACACCATGATAGACATTGCTTCTTTCACTTATTTTCACAACAAAAGTTATGATAGTACAAGAGATAACCATTTTGTATGACTGAACGAAAAGGAAAAAAAAATTAAAGGCATGCAAATGAAACATAAACTTTCTCTTACAATGTTTCAAGTGGAAATGAAGAAGGAAAAATTAAAATGAAATGATTTCTAAGACAGAAGTTGTTTCTTTCTCCTCTCTCTACATTTGTTTTACTTAAGAGTGTCCATTTTACTTCAGATACATAAAAATACATTGTATCTATGTTAAAGCCTAGGAGAGGTTTTCTGCAAAGAAATCAGCTTAGATTAGAGCAGATGGGTCACACTGCAGCCAATAAAACCTTTAAGGTGAGAAAAACTTTGTTTAGTTAGCATCTTATGTCAATTCTGTTCTATTCCTGTCTCTTTGTATTTTTATTAGAATAGTAAATGCAAAGCTGACAACACCATGTTAGAGTTGAGGCTAGGGCCCCCTTTCCTTGGGCAAAAGCCAGAGATACTGATACCTTGAAGTTGAAGATTTGTCAAGCAATTACAATTTTTTGAGAATTACTATTTATTTAAGAACAGATGACTGATTTCTTGTGATATTCACAAACACAGGGAGAAACTTTAAGCACAGCATACATACCGTTTCAATAATACATTCTGTTCCTGCAAACATTGCTCCAACTAAGGCAAAATTTTTGCCATATGAAAGGGAGCGGTTTTTCATTTCCCTGAGCACAATGCGAGTCGTGGGTGTTTCTGTGGTGATAGTGGACATGGGATCAACACCTGCTGTAAAAAGACCAAATGCTCCACCAAGTGCAAAACCTTCGTTGAAAAAAAAAAATTACAATATATAAGATTCAAGACATACAAAGAATTTAAAACAAAAAATATAAGTTTTGGTAGAAAGAAAACAAAACACACTTTTGACCGGGATGGAGTGTCCTGGATCTTCTCAATTAACGCAAGGCCTACTAGGCTATGTCAAGGATGTTAAAAATAGTCGACTACGGTGGATCGATTTCGTTTTGTTACTGCTGGCACTGATAAGCCTACACTGTTAATCATTCGGACACAGCCTTAGAGAGTCATTCCTCTTTCTTATTCCTTGTGTCTCTCTCTTTGTCTCTTTCTCTGTCTCTGTTTGTGTTTATACATAACCATTCAAACCAAACAAAGCAAAACAAAGAGGTTTAAATAAACATCAAAGAAAAAAAAGAAATCCTCTGACCCCTCAAACAAAACAAAACAAAACCCCTAAAAACAAACCAGAACAACAAAAACAAAACAAAGAAGAAAAAACACACAACCAGCAAAGTCAAGCAGTATGAATGAATGAAAAGCTAATCATTGCAATGACTTTAATAAATTGATCGTTGCGGTATAAATACATGAATGCTTTGAATGAATGTTAAAGTTAAACTGACTATCACAGCATGAATTATTTGAATGAATGTAAAGCTGATGGTATTGCAGTGTGAACAATTTCAATGAAAGTTAAAATGATTTATTGAAGTATCAAAGATTTGAATGAATAATAGTAAAACATATTGCAGTATTAACCCGCGCCGCCTCGATGCCAAACTGTAACACGGAGCCACGATCGGGTCATTTTTGACCTGAGAATTAGTACAACTTGACACTCGAATATTGACTGCTCGATTACGTCACCTCCCTATTGCCAGCAGGGGTAATCCTATCCCTAACCGTAACCCTATCCCTGACCCTAACCCAAAATTGAAATTTACAGGTGGGCGGAACCCTGCCCTATTACCAATAAATCTAGATTAATTACCATCAATCATCAGTTGATGTGGCCTAAAACTTTCAGCAGTGATGATGGTTCACCAGTATTGTTGTGTTCGTACAATTTTATTTGACAGAAGACAGTGATAATAATAAGAACAGGTGGGTCACCATGGAGATTCGAGAGAGCACTCTATTTTTATGTCTTTAGAGTCCCATGCACCACGCACTGGCTGTAGTGACTACAATACAAACAAATCATGACAACTCCCCCTGAAAGTGAACGTTATTTTCACTTGAATAAAAATTAATTTGGTTCAGTGGTGTTAACAGAAAACAGAAACAAACAGTTATAAAATGTTGGCTAATCTTGCTCAATAATAGTTTGACGTAGTTTCTTGATCAAATTAGATTTATATTGATTATACCATAGTCTAGGTAATTTTTAAAACTTTCATATCTTTCCTTGTCTTCTGTAAAAAAAAAAATTCACATCTCATCTCGAGTGAATAATATTGAACACAAAGATAAAAATAGAGAGAAAAATGTCTCTATAGGATGTATAATAAAGTTCCTTTCATGAACAACAAATTGTCTTTGCTGACTTTGTACTGACTATGTTATGCATATGTATCTCTCGTTTGTGATCATTTCCATGTTCTCAATATCAATGACTGAATGTCAATGTCACGAAGTCACGAACTACACGTCAAAGATTTTTCGTGGGATAACACTGCGACCACTGCGAATGACATAAGGTTGTGTTCTGTTTGGTGTAGGATCACTATGCGTTGGTGTAGGATCACTATGCGTTGGTGTTTCCGCTTTTTGTGTGTTGTCAGCTGTTTGTGTGTTGTCAGCTGTGTTACTGTCAGTGTCAATGACAGGCAATTGTGGTTCAGGTTGTGGAGGCTGTCCAGGTCATGTTCGTGAACCACCTTGTAGCGTCGAATGTAGGTTGATGTGTCGCTGATTCCTCCTGTAGATTTGGCCGTTTGGTATTTCGACCAAGAGGGAGCAAGGTGTGGAGTGTAGTGCCATGATTTCACCTCGGGTCTATTTGTTTTCAGTTGTCTTGACGAAGACCCTGACTCCAGGTTTTGGAAGTGTTTGCGTTGTCTGGCATGACGATCATAAAAATACTTTTGGTTGTTCTGATGGTTTTGAAGTTTGGTTTTAGCACTGCTTGGAATTGTGGCTTGCAGTCTTTTTGAGAGAGTAGGGATATGATCCCTGAGCTTCCTATTAATCAATAGTTGCACAGGAGAATATTGCAGGCCTGTTACTGATGTGTTTCGATATTGCAGTAATGCCAGGTTTGGGTCTTTGGCTTTTGGGAGGATTTTCTTCACAATTGTATCAAACCATTCTGCTTGGCCGTTGGCTTGTGGGTAGGTAAGACTTGAATTACAAAGCCCCATTCCTCAGCAAACCTATGGAATTCTTCACTGTTAAATGACATGCTGTCTGCAATGATTTCTTGTGGTATGCCATGTCTTGCGAAGAGGGGTCTTATGGCTGAAATGACCCCTTTGGATGTTTTATTGTTGAGACTGGCGATTTCTGGGTATTTAGAGAAATAGTCCACACAGACAACGTAGTCTTTGTTATTATGTGTGAAAATGTCAAGACCCAATTTGGTCCATGCCAGGTCAGGAATTTTCATGAGTATCAATGGCGATTTCTGATTGTTGTATTTTTGTCTTCTGCACTGGTATAACAGTTTGATACTTTGCTTTTGATGGCTTCGTTCATCTTCGGCCAATAAATACTTCTCTTGCCCATGCTTTAGTCTTTTCGATACCTTGATGCGAGCTGTGAAGAAGATCAAGCATTTCATTTCTCATGTTGGAAGGTATGATAACTCTTTTTCCTTTCAGTATGAGATTATTATGTAGAGAAAGTTCATCATGCTCGTTCCAATATGGATGTAGACAATCCTTCAGGTTTTGTTTCTTTTCTGGAAACCCATTTTTTAATAAGCTCCTTCAGTGCCATGAGTACTTAGTCTTTTGCTGTTTCAGCTACAATTTGCCTCAGCTTTTGCTTTTTTATGGCAATTTCCTCTGTGATTATAATGACATAGACGTGAATTATGTCTTCAAATTCCTGATCTGTGTCTTCTCTGTCGTCAAGATAGGCTCTGGACAACATATCACTGATAACCATCAGCTGCCCTTGCTTGTATGTATTGCAGACTGAAAGTAAATTTCTGTGGTCGGATCAGCATGCGTTGTAGTCTGGGTGGAGCAGAAGATAGTGGCTTCTTCAAAATGGATTCTAAAGGCTTAAGGTCTGAGAGTACTGTGACATCCTGTCCATACGTCAGTTGTTGAAATCGTTCTAACCCAAAACAATGGCAAGTAGCTCCTTTTCATTTGGGCATATCTTGTTTCAGTTTCACTTAGAGCTCTTGACACATAGGCTTTCCATTCTGAGTAATCACTGCTCCCAATCCTGATTTTGAACTGTCATATTCCACTATAACCTTTTCATTTGGATTATAGAACGTCAAAGTGGTTTCCTTTACTAAGCCTTCTTTTATCTTTTTAAAGACTTGTTGCTGTTCAACATTCCACTGAAAGTCAATTTCTTTTTTCAGCAATTTTCTTCAGGGTTCTGACAAAGTTGCTAAGTTTGGTATGAACTTTGCCATGTAGTTCACTGTTCCAAGAAAGCACTCAAATCCTTTTTCGTCTGTGGGAGGTGCCATTTCGCTAATGGCCCTGATTTTAGTTGTGTCTGGTTTGACACCATCTGCTGTGATCCTGTGTCCAGTGTAAGTGATCTCACTTTTGTTCAGTTCACATTTCTTTCAAAGTAAGGTTGATTTCTTCATATCTTTTGAAGACTTTTTCCAGTCTTTCATCATGTTCTTGCTCTGATGTTCCCCAAATCTGAATATCATCAATGTCTGTTTTGACTCCAGGTAAATCAAAGAAAAGTTCCAGTATTCTTTTGTGGAATACTTCTTGTGCTGAACAGATTCCAAAGGGTAGAAACATATTATTGGCAGTACCTACCAAAGGGAGTATTGAATGTCGTTTACAGTTGACTTTTGATATTAAGAGGTATCTGCCAATTCACGCTATTAGCATCCACTTTAGAGAACACTTTTGCCCTTGCGAGTCGTGTTGTAATATCCTAAATCGTTGGTAAAGGATGATGTTCTTGTTTTATTGCTTTGTTCAGGTTTCTTGGATCCAAACAAAGTCTAATATCATTAGACTTGGTCTTCTCCACTATCACCAGCAAGTTGACCCAAACCGTGGGTTGATCAACCTTCTTTACTATGCCTGATTTTTCCATTTGTTTCAACTTGGTTTCCATTTTTTTGTGAAGTGAAACTGGAATCCTTCTTGGAGGACATACTACTGGTTTGATTGTTTCATCCAGCTTTATGTGGTAAGGTTTCTTGAAACATCCAATTCCCGAAAATACTTGTGGGTGTGCGTCGACAATCTCTTCTGTAACACTCATCACTTTGATGATCTCGAACTCATTTGCTGTCTTAAATCCATGGAGTCGTGTTAAGTTGTCATTGACAATGTAGAGCTCATGATTCTGGTCAAGGACTGGTAGTTTTGCTTTTCCATGGACATGAATCTTGTCTCCTTTGTAGCTTTTGAGAGTTGCTTTGCTAACTTGTAGCTTTGAAGTGTCCTTTGTCATCCTTTTGTACATGCTGTTTGGGAGAATATTAACTTGTGAGCCCATGTCAATTTTAAACTTCACCAAACAAGCCATCCATTTCTGTTGTCATGTAAACTTCACTGCCACTCATGTTTTGATGTGTGACTGCATGGATGGCATAATCTTCACTACAGACATCATCCTATGAAGATGATTCAATCTTCTTTATAGATGTTATGCACTGTCTTTGATCGGCATATCTTTGAGAAGTGGTTTTTCTTATGTTTTGTGCACTGTTGACCCCATGCTGGGCATTCCTTTAACTTGTGCTGTTTCCCACATCGTTGACAAGTTATCTTTGGTAGTGCTTGTTGTTTTCTGAATTTTCCATGCACTTCAATAGCCATTTGCTTCTTTCTCAATGCAGTCACAGACTTTTCATCTCCAGTGAGTATTGTTTCCATGTGTTTCTTCGTTTGTTCATTTGCTCTACAAATTCCCAAGGCCTTTTGCAGAGTCAGATCATTGTCTCTTAGTAATCTTCTCTCACTGCTGTTGACCTGATTCCACATACCATTCTGTCTCGATGAGACTTTCTTGTAAAGTTTCAAATTCACATGTTATGCTAGGAGTCTTTAGTTCAGTGAGGAAATGGTCTATCGATTCTCCTTGTGCCTGGTTTCGCATAAAGAATTTGTGTCTTTCATAGACCACATTATCCACATGTGGAGAGCAATATTGTTCGAATTGCTCTAGCACCTTGTTTAGGTTATTTTTGTCTTCTGCGTCTTTGAACGCGAAGGTGTTGAAAATTTCCAGGCCTTCTTCCCCAATCAATTGCAATAAGATTGCCGTTTGTTGTCTCTGTGGCAAGGCTGTTTTGTTTGAGGCTTCCATGTAGCATTCAAACCTTTGTTTGAATTTGTGGAAACTCTCAATAATGTTACCTTCTGGTTTATATCTTGTAGTAAATAAGCAATCAAAGTAATGGTAAGAAGTTGGGGGGACGTTTGGAAGAACAGCCGTTTTTTTTTAAAGAAGAGTTCAATATCAGTGGTCGATTACCAAGATATATCGGAAAATCCTTTTTGAGGTTGAAATTGGATAGATTCTGCAAGTTTGTAATTAGTCAGTATCCTCTGTTGCGATTCAATGGTTATAAGGAGAGATAATCCCTTTCTTATAATTGTTACTATATTGTTTGGATCGTCTCCCTTCGTTGACAATTCTGAGCGAGACTTTTGGACGTTGGATGGATTTTCTGAAGTGTCTCCCTTTATTGACAATTTCAAGCATGGCTATTCTTAAGATTCTATTTATAGTTCTACAGACAGCAGTTCACAACTCTGCCCGATTCACACATGTCATACACTGGTAATTACAAGTTGTACACCAAACACAAAGTTCTGAACTAGTTCCATCGAAGCACTGTTTCTATAGAATGATTGTTCCAGTAAAATTAACTTCTGACACCATGTTGTGTTCGTACAATATTATTTGACAGAAGACAGCGATAATATCGCCATTGAAATTCAAGAGAGAGCACTCTATTTCTATTTCTTTAGAGTCCCGTGCACCATGTACTTACTGGCTGTAGTGATTACAATACAGACAAATCATGACAAGTACAAAAGAGTAAAAAATGTTAGCAGGGTCATGAGAATTGATAAAAACAATCAATAACGACAACATATATATTACGAAAGTCTAGGACTAATCATGTGGTTCTGGTCAATTTTGACCCGATCAGGGCCTTTGTGTGAGTTTTCGATTTTTATAAATGTTATCAAACTAGCCAACAAACAAGGCCTTTACAGCAAAACTGCTATAGCTGCAAAGTTCATATTCTGGAATTTTGTACAAGGTAGATTTGAGGAAGTATGTTTAGCAGCCTGTGGTATAGATCGCTTTAGGAGCCGAATTATTAATCAATAAGGAACCCGTCTGGTCAATTTTAACCCGATCGGGGCTTTGTGTGACTTCGATTTTTACAATTTTTATAACCCTAGCCAATAAACAAGGCCTTTACAGCAAAACTACAATAGCCACAAAGTTCATATTCTGGGATTTTGTGCTAGATAGGTTTGAGGAAGCATTTAGCAGCTTGGGGTATAGATAGCATTAGGAGCAGAGTTATTAGTCAATAAGTAAGTGACCCTTCAGGTCATTTTTGACCCGATCGGGGCAGCGCAGGTTAATGATCTGAATGAATGTTAATCTGATTATTCAGCCATCAACAAATGAACAGCCGAACTTAAAAAAAACAAACAACAAAGCAGCAGCAGTGGCTAAGTTGTGATCGCATCTCAGCACCAGTCAAGAGTCAAGAGGCATTCACCATGGTCATTACATGCATGCATGACTCTGTAGGTTTGAGCCTCTATAGTGTGCGGTTAGGCTCATAATCGCACGTCATCGGTAGTGTGTCCTTAGGCAAGGCACTTGACTTCGTCGGGTTTTTTTTTACTACACCTTTCGAGGAGTGCGTGTTTCCAAAATCATATTCTTATGTAATTTCATGTGCTGAACCCGAAATTGATAGTTAAATCTTGTGCTAATGCACCATTTAGAAGTCACGATGCCTTCTAGTATGGACTCATTTACCCCATCGCAGCTGAATTAGCCGCCACTGAGTGATTTTCGGGTCATTTCCAGTCTTTCCCACAATCAATGTTGTCCAATGCGCTTGCGCAACGGTTTTTGGATGTCATACCAATTTCAGCAAGGGCGATCGTTTTGATAATTTTCAGCTGTTATTGCGTGTTTTTTTGCAAGAACGAAGACAGTGGGCTACATGTAAGTATTCAGGAGTGTGAGAGTGATAAATTCTAGTAATTCGTGAATGGAATAAAAAAGGTAAGTGTGATAGGCAATAAAAATTCCTTTTTTTTCTTAAGATCTGAAATCTAGTGATAGGTTCACTGGGTACCGTATTTAGTTTTATGTGACAATCCCATTACCATTAACCCCATTATGCGGCTGTTGTTCCACACATCCCCCATACTTCTTACCAGTACTTTGATTGCTTACCTAGATATAGACCAGATTCTTGTTTATTCATTACTACATGTGAAGAATAACAATAATCATACCTTTACTATAAACCCCTTTACCATTAACCCTTTACCATAAACCCCTCAAGGGATGAC
>JAOYNN010189120.1:0-10873 GCA_025770095.1 Goniobranchus kuniei
AATCTTGACACAGGAACAGGGATGTCAATCCCTCAGATTTGTTCACATTGTAAATGCTTTCGTAAATCTCATATTTGCCATTATGTCTTATATAATACTCCTGTACTATATTTTTGCTTGGCGATATGTCAGAATTTTTTTCATCTTGTATTTGCATCCTTGATAAATGAGTTCACCCCCACCCCCGTGTAATGCCAAGCCAAATCCATAGTCTTATCCATGGAATGCAATGCTTTTCTAAGAAATGTTGCTTTGGAATAACTTTACCTGGGAAATGCTGTCGGTATATTGACATGTATGTTTGATTAGATGTTTCTATAGTGCTGATTGCGTCATGTGTGTTTGGTTTGTTGTTAGATATTTTCATGTGAACATCCTCATAGGATTTATACAAACTACAGAACTTGTCACAAATGGAATGGGCAATGTCAGTTATTTCTTGTTTGTAAGTATTTGTTTAAGTGTTGCATACAATGGATGCCGTAAGCTGTTCATGGACCCTCATTGTGAGATATCTGTGGCAATGGTTCCCTATAAATACAAATGATCTGCTATGGTATGACTGTGGTGTGATTTAGTTTTTGTCTAATATTGTGTCAAATGCAGAACAGGCAGGACCAGATCGTGGAATCAAACTCTCATGTTGGAGATCAGCCAAAGAATCTTCAACTTTTGTAAACTCTTCTTGATATTGTGTTTCCTTGATAGAACCGTCATCACTGAAGAGTACGCAGGTCTGAATTTCTTCAATCTTCTTTGAGTTTTTCGGCTTTGCGCCAACTTGTTCCAAACACTCGGGAGAGATTCTGACACAACCTTATCTTCATTAACTGCCTGTCTAGAAATTGTAATATAAATTTCACCAACAGCCTCCTCAAGCAAGCAGTGATGTACTAAAACTAATCCTAAAAGTATAAATATGATCCAATTTGACCGAAGTAGTAAACATTTAAATTGAACACTTGTGAAATAAACATGAACTAATTTCCCTACAGAAGCATAATTGTTGGGAATAGAACAACATAATTTGTATCGGCTTATTCGCAAGAGAAGGATCTTTAAAATGATATGTTGAAGTGTAGTGCTAGCCCTATGCATCGAGAAGATATGGTAGTGTAAAGTGGGTGAAAATCCCAATTTATTACAGAATTTCCACCGTAAGCGGGTTCCGCGAGGTCTCGCCTGTCACTAGGTACCACAAAGTAAATTTTCATTTAAATCAGACAGATTTTACAATGCATTCTTTGGTTAGAGCTTACAAAAACATGAACAACAAACTTTATTTGAACAAAATCCATCAAGAAATAACGAAGATATGAATTTTTAAAGTTTTATTTGGACTTAGTTTTTTTTCGGCCATCTGTTACATAAGATATACGCCGTATTCGGGGTCAAATTACAAAATTACATAATCAAACAATCAGAAATCCTTACATCATTCACAAAGTACACAACGAATAGTTATAATTACAGAAGGATGAACCTTAAATTCAAAACACTAAGAGAGATATGGCGTGAAGAAGTCACAGAATAAATCAGAGGGACTTAGAAAAAAATCTCAGATTTTTTAGAAAAAAGAGGAAAAATGCAAATTTGACATGCCCATATAAATGCTAGCTGATGAGACAGAAGTCTGAAATGTCATGAATCAATTCAAAAGTAGCTATTGTCTATGCCTAATTTTTTTTAAACAATTTGAAACATAAATTTTTGACATTTAGACTGAGAAAGTAGTGACTAAAGTAAAAAACAGCCGCTTGGAAGAAAAAATCGGCAAATCTGTGCTTCAAGTCGGTTAAATGATGATAACATGAGAACCAATAAAGCTATAAAGTTCAAACACATATCAAATTAAAGGGAATTTAAAGCTCTATCCAATGACAGGCACTATATGTGTAAAGATTTAATGGATACTCCTTAAATTAAGTGATTATGCATGACCAACATAGGAAAATGGGCAAAAAAAAATCAACAATTTACGAGTTTAAAAATGGAGTGCATAAGTACTATTGGAGGTACTGAGGTAAATCATATATATATATCATATAAAGGCAACTTCAGGATCTTTTGCAATGATTATAACACATCTCTTAAAGAGAAGAGAGCAATCTTAAATATTTTATATATAAATGATTGGCTTGAAGAAAAGAATTGAAAAAATATCAATCTGACATGAATCTATAATCAGATGGCTTGAGAACCAACAAAAGTACAACTGCCAACAGTATAAACATGTGAGAATAAATTATGGTATAACTGGTTGAAATTAATATTGTTTTAAATTTATGCTTATATGATTTAATCTATTGGCATGATGCAGTTAAGTAGAGCATCTAAAAGTTCTCGTTTTGATCCTTTCAGTGTCAGACTTTTATCGTTCATAAATATCTTTCTATACCTAATCTGATTTTTCAAATCCTCTACTGTGCCTCTTCTCCACATTTCCATCAGATCTTCTTCAGACTGACATAACCCCTTCTTCAGAATTTCATCCAGAACCTTATTCTTTTGTACTAGGGTCACCATTTCCTTTTCATTTCTCTTTTTCTCATTCTCCTCAATCTTTTTCAAAACTTTCAATTTTTCTCGCTTCACAGCCTCTTTGTGTTCTTGTCTTAAGCTCCGTCCACATTTATGAGCTGAGGTTAGAATCCTGTCTTTTTCTTTTCCACTTTTTTTCTGGAGCCAAGCAGCAGTTTGATTGTGCTTCCACATGTTCAATGTTGATCTGTGGTGTGTGGATGAATGCCGACGTTTGTTGATATCATAGTCAAAATCACCAAACAAGCCTTCTCCTGTCAAGTTGGTGAGGGGACACTTATCAAGAATGCTCTTAATGTCGTCTGGTATATCTCCAGCAAAAACACCATCCTGTAAAAATTCGCTCAGTTGCCTCCTCAAGACATCCTTCATTTCTGTGACGACTGCAGAGAAAGTTTTCTGAAACGTATCTCTACAGTAGTCTCCACTGTCTAACTCCGCAAGAAAATCAATCGTAATTGTCTTTGACTTTGACTGACTACTGTCGAAAGCTGCCTCTAGCCTTCCAATTTCCTCTGAATCTGAGATTAATGACCATCTCTGAAAGGCAGCATCCATGAGACGAACATAAGGTGGAAAAGACGAATATGGTTCTTTGCTCCTCATCAGATCCCAATATGGTCTTGTGATCAATTTATTCAATATTCCCACAGCTAATACAGTGCCTAGGATCTTGCTATTTTGTACAGCATCTTGAATACTGCTTAGTTTTTTATTTTTGATGGTAGAGAAGTTTTGCATGAAGTCCAGAATATTGTCCTTGTGGATGATAAGTGCACAAGCATTTTCAAAAATGTTATTAAAACGATTACTTCTGAAACTAGAAAATGATGAACAAATATTTTTCAGCTCACAGTATGACAACCATTCCTGACGACACCCATTTTTCTCATCACCTCTTGGCCCAAAGACATCTGCAGCACAACGAATAAGGGCAAGACTTGCCTGTTCATTAAAAAACAAAAATGGTCCCCCAAATGAATTTCCTGGCTCAGACAGTTCATCTTCTATCAGTCTAAGCACCTTCTCTGTGCCAGCAGAAAGGCCGAGTAAAAAATGCGCATTACAAAAAAGAAAAATTGTACTAGCGTCATCAGGACCAAGAATTTCTCTCTTGTAATTATGAAAGAGCTTGTCGAATGCCTTCATATTTGCAGCTCTGTCTGACATTAACGATTTAAGTCTCTTTAAAATCTCTATGAGAGTTTCATTTACTTTATTTTGATAGTTGTCATCGGTGGGATATGAACTTGAACAGTGAACATGTGTTATTTCGTCCAGAATTTCAATTGCCTGCTCTAACATGGATTTGGCATCATCAGATGCAATTTCAGAAAACCCTAGACTGAGCATTGTTCCGTCATCCAGTGTAATGTGCCTTTCCATGTAGTGCTGCTTTTGTCTACTTGTCCCATCGGAGGAGAGAGTAAAATGCTTGCTGGACAAAATCTTGTCAGCAATCTGCTGCTTAGCAACATGATGGCCCTCATCTGCCATGTTCAGTACTGATGACGTGCACGGGAGTCCTTTAAGCTTCTTTCCATGCAGATGTCTGCTAACAATATCAACCACTTTACTGCACTTGGATGCAGGGATATCTGCCTCACCTTGAAGGGCCATGTATGTCAGACGGACATCTGAGGTGAATTTGTTATGACGACTCTCTCGGAGGTTGGTCAAAGACTTGTCCTGCTCAGGTTCCTCTGTGACATCAATCAGGCTGTCCTCCAAGTCTTTGCATTTCCTCTTCCATTTAGACTTAAGAGCTTGCTCATTGTCAACTTTGCGCTTCAGTTCTGAGAGACGTTGGAAAGATTTTGTCGTCTTTAAATTAGAAACTTGTTGCTCAAGATGATTGACTTGTCTTCCTAAAGCCTGATTTTCTTTTCTTAGATAGGTGTTTTCTTTGTATGTTCGACTTTTATTTTGAAGAACTTTTATTTCAGTTTGTAAATCTTTGTTTTCTAATTTCAATTGACTGTTTTTTCGTTTCATCTCCTTCCTTTCGACAGACATTGACACCATCTCCTCTTGTGCTATTGATTTTGATTTTACTTCCTCCTCCAAGATATTTGATATAAGTTTTAAGTCAGTTATTTCATTACTATACTCTTCATTTTGTTTTTGTAAATCTTTGATCAAAACATCTTTACTCTTGGATGATTGTTTTAAGGAATCACAACCTTTACAAGTCTGTTCATCAGGAAGAGAGACAGGGTTTTCTTCTAAAAAAAATGACTCTTGAAACAATTTGAGGCCATCAGTATCTCCTTTCTTAGAAAACTTCTTAGCATGTTTTACAACCTTTTCCACTCTTATTTTCAACTGTTTTGGAGTAAGATTTTGACAAGGTAGACACAAAATAGTTAACCACCTGTTCACAAAAGTAGATGGTTCTTGAATTTGAGACCTAAAATTATTTAGAGCAATAACAACATGGTTTGAAACATTTAATTGAGGCAAACCCGTATAGTTACAAGCTCCAGTGAGGTGAAGCCTTGTTAGTCCAAGTGCCTTCAGAGGCTCTGCCAAGGCATGAAAATCGTACTCCTGGTTCAACAGAATGAGGCAGTCGTCATGGGACAGGGTTGCTAAAGTGTTGAGTAGACTGTTGATTCGATGCTTTATGCGGCCTTCAGTGACGGTAGCTGTTGTAGGCACTAACTTCTCCAACCAGAGTTTAAGCTGGAAAAAATGTAAATATGAAAAAAACTTATGTGGCAGTCACGGCCATAAGGTTTCATTAACATATCAGTATCAGTACTGTACACATGAAATCCCAAATCCGTCTCAAGTAAGTTATGTAATGAAGGGAGAGAATGAGAAAAGAAGTTTATGGAAATCAAATGCATCTTTGACTTTGAAAGCCTTTCAAGAAAATCTATGAATAAAATTACTAATGTCAATCAAACTGTCAGGAGGGGAAAGGGAGGATACAGTAGAACTCGGAAATAACGAGTTCGACGGGACCGGGCGTACTTACTCGCTATTTCCGAGTTCTCACTATTCCCGAGCAACCTAAAATAGTCATGAAAGGTAGTACTTAGTACCTTGAAGAAAAAGCTTGAATATTATTGGCCATAATTGCGAAAAAAAAATAACAATGAATAAGCTAGGCTAGACTATCAATGAAGTGCACTGGACAAAGAAATTAGCCAAAAGGAAGGAAAAGAGGTAAGGAAAGTTTAGCAACTATACCTGTGTGTTCGTGTGTGTTTGTACACAAGATGTATGTTCATGTTTGATGTGTGCAAGTGCGATGCTGATATCACGTAAAATTCATCTCAGAACGATTTTGATACTGTAGACTAAGCGTCAGGCTAGGGATGGCTGGGCCATGGTAGGTAAAATCTAGATCTTGCGACATCGATACACATTAGGCCTACAGGTTTCACTTTCCCTGTGTGTGAGTCGATGATGCCTTGCAGCCTACACTACATGTACACAACACTCCGACTCCAATGGCCTTCCAGCCCTCACCCGTACTGATTCATCTCCCCTCTTTCACTAAGTGCGGCCCTTTGCGACGCCCAGGGATAATCTTTTGTTTCAATGAGAAAGAAGAGAAAAGAAAAGACGTAAATTTTGTCTATTTCTCCGACTTTTTACCCTCTGTAGTCCTAGTCTGGGGGAGGAAATACTCGCTATTTCCGAGTTGACCTTTTTTTCATACTCGCTACTTCCATGTTAATTTTATTGACTCAAATAAGGGAAAAAAAACGGGGATTTAGATTTTACTCGCTATTTCCGAGCTCGTTACTTTCATATTCTACTGTATTTGATTTTTAAATCAAACTGCTTCTCACCAGTACCTCTATGTGGTTTCCTTTGGGTTTCAATCATTTGTCATTCTCAAAATGTGCGCAACCTATGCATCGCACCAACAACTAAGCCATCGGCATTCCCCCAAACCCCTTGTATTCAGTCTTATCATATGAAATTGACTCCTTGTCAAGTCCTTTATGAAGATTGGAAGCCATTTGTCTTCTTTCACACTTTTGACATGCCCTGTAGTGAGGCACTCTGTAATACTCACCTCTTCAAAACTATGTTGCTTCTCCTCTTTGAGACAATAAAGCTGAAGCAGAAGTTTGTTTGTGACAGCCAGCCCTTCTGGAGCATCAGGAGGTCTCCCCCTTCCCTCTTTATGGAAGTGTTTCTTAAGTGCTTTGTAGATATCATTGTCTGTTGAAGCAAAAAAACACACTTAATATTAGGCTTACATTCCATGCTACTAATAATACTAGATCTAATCTCATTTCTAAAGGTTAGGTATAAAATCCTTTCAATACCACCATGTTTTGCATTTATAATATTGATTATAAGCCTATACCATTACCTGTACTCCTCTCTCTCTCTCTCTCTCTCTCTCTCTCTCTCTCTCTCTCCCTCCCTCCCTCTCTCTCTAACACAGTGACATTTCATTGTACATTTCCACTTTTATGATCTTTTTATAACACTATCATAAGAGTACTCCAAATACTAATTATTATTAGTGCTAGTTGGCCCACTGGTAATACTAGAACAGGGTCTCTGCTAGAACAATGGCCAGGGTTCATTTGTTTACGTTGTCGTCAAGCTCGATCAATGCTGAAACAGACTGAAACTAATCTCACTTGTGTCACTCTTCAACGACCCCCCATCTCGCGGCTGTTCCAGGAGTCACTGTACTCCCCCGTGAACCACCAAACTTTCGGGTGGATTTAATTTTTTCCCTCTTCATCTTCTATAGTAATTCTTATGATAATTAATCACAAGCATTGATACCTACCTCTAATAACTGCATAAAAGGAAGGGATGGGTGAATCTTCTGTGTTCATCGGAATCTCGTCACAGTTGTTCCCATTGCCGATCGGTATGTTCAATGCCGTGCCCGGTCGCTCTTCAGCCATTGTTGAAACTGGTGGTGTCTGTGGCCCGGTCTTGTCTATTATAAAAGCAAATTGCTCTCTCGCGGCAATTCGTATCAAGAAACGGTTGCCTTCTTCATAATGTGTACATCTATAGCTTTCTTGTGATGTACGGCATGCCGTAAAAAAGTTTCCCAATCGTACACAAGAAGCAAAAATCGTGTCGACCCATACTTTCTTCTTTCAAATGACGAGGGTTCAATGGAGGAATCATGTGATGCTTGGTATGCAAATAAAGGTCAGATTCTGACCTTTCCAATGATGTCATCTTTATTTCTGTGCGAGGTTTCGCGATCGAGCCGTCGGCCGAAAAAAGGAGGTGGTGAAAGACGGGGTGTCGAGGCGGCGGGCCCAGCTCGGCCTGATTTGCTAAAAACTACACATATTTAGACGTGTCGTAAATACGCTTCAACATGACTAGTTCAAACAAGGAATAGCTCAAATGAAACAGCAAGTCAAGCACTTTAAGAATACGTTTATTTCATAATGAATGATCCAATATGAGCATGGCTATGCCGACATGAAGTTAGTGTCTCATTGAGATTTTTCACGCCGTGGAACATGATTCCTATCGCGACTGGCCGGGCCTTTGCAGTACCTACTGTCACTGTCAAGATCGGTAATTCGAGCCGACAGGATGTAAGGCCCTGTTACAAAGGGGAGTTAATGCTGTGCGCTGGCTCTACTGAATTGCCGTTTTCGATGCGATATTAACAGATGTGTCAGATGCTTTTAGCATTTTTCAAATAAGGGGGTGGGGTTGTTATTTTGCTCATAAAACTATCAATTTCCATTAGAAAGTTTACTTATTTTAGCTCAAATGAAAGCTAGAAAGATGCTCTTTTTGATGATGTAAAGAGATTTACAAAATAATTTATGAGAAAAAAAATATACCCGTCCAAAGTCAGATTTTTTGTCAATAAATCTATCACCCAAAAGAAGATGTTCATATCTGGATCTAGTATGCATGTGGGTCTAGATTAGAAAAGAATATCTTAATGTATACGACTATTCTAGTTTTGGGCGGAACTTCACGTAGAGTCTAGATTTATATCTAGATCTTGATAACTTCTTGTAACTTCTGCATTGTGATGGCTATTACTTTTAGGCTAGATAAACCAAGATGAATTTTGTTTATGTGATGAAGTATTAAAAGTAGTCTGTTAAAGCTAGGGTCAATACCATCAGCCTTCAGTACCAAGGTCATCGTGCTTAATGAAGTTGAATAAGTAGGTCATCTTGCATAATGACCTTTTTTATTGCACCGTAGCAACTCCATGACAACAATGGTAAAGGGGTGTCATAATAATAAATTCTAAACTCCACAAGTACTATTATATGGTTTATTATCAATATGAGTACCATCATCAACATGATCAATTTCTTTATTACCAAGATAAAATTTACCATTTTCATAATTAACACCACAAGTTTTATCTATAGCATCATCTTTTCTTCCATAATATTTTTTTTTGCTGAAAGGCCCAAAAGCAATGTATCTTCATTTGTTATTTCAGCTGGTTGATTTTGTGTACTTTACTTTTAAACATTTCATTGTGTTCATTTAATAATTTAGTTTGTTCATCAATTTGTTTCTTTGTTTACTTTTCAATTCTAACAATGGTTTTCTCTATCTTATGACATATATTCTTCACCAATTTGTTGAGAAATATAATTATCTTTCTTTTAATTCGTTTGTTAATGCAATATTTTTAAAAACTGTCCATTCTCTTTTTCCAATCTTCATCATTCATTTGTAATAAAAGTAATTCTAAAAGTTATTGTTTATCTATTAATATTAGTTTTCTGAACGTTTCTTTGTTCTCGTTTTCTTCATATTTTCTCTATATCAATGAAATTTTGTATCTTCATCTAAAATCAGAATAAATTCACAGTGATCAATATGCTAATTATTTAATGCTTTACTTATAAGATCTTGAATAGTATTTAATTTTATTCAGGTAAATTATAAATATCCCCTTGTTTTTCTTCTTTCAATTTTACCTTCTTATTCAGTTTATTAACAATCAACCCTAATGTACTAGAAATAGCAGAAATACCTGTTAGAGTTAATGTTAGAGATAAAATTGGTACAACAGGTAAAATTGAAAACACTTGCAACAGCAGCAGATCCAGAAATAACATTTAATGCATAAAAACTTGTGATACAAACGGCTCCCGCGGATCAACTCCCTTAAAATCAAACAATGGGGACAATAAAATAATTTAGAAAGGGAGATGAACGATATATCTGTTTTCGAATTAGTATAAAGTAAATGATAATAAATGAATACAGTTGGCTACAGCCAGAAATGAATACTAAATAAATAAATAACTGACACTAAGTCCAAAGTAAATCAATCTATGCTACCTTTAATAGTTCTTGATATAGATATGGTTTCTTCCTTTTACTTTATAAATATATTAGAATAGACGATACTACATGTAAATGACATAACGACAATATAAATTTTAAAAAATAATAAAAAAGAAAGAATAATGTATATGATAGGTAATAAGCAATAATAAGTGGCACATTGATACTGCGAAATATTTCTAAATTTTTATCTGCCCAAAAAGGCTAAAGCGGTTTCATATATACGCCCCCAAAGCTGGAATTTATTTCTAATGGCCAAAGGGCAGGAACTTAAATGAATATGGCCAAAAGGCAGGAGTTTAATTATTATGGTGAAAAGGCAGGAATTTAATTATATGTGGACAAAAGGCAGTAATTTGATGTGATATAAATAAACACTCTACAATGCTCTTGACGGCTGTAAAGAGGCCTCCTTCCACTGTCGAAAAGCAAAGTTCACAATGTTACACAGCACTCAGGCCCAGACCAACTTCAAAGACAACACAATCTGACAGGGTTCAGGGTTTAGCCCAGCAGCAACGCAGATAGGTAACAGAACAAAGACAAATCTCCAACAAATCTGACAAGTCTGACAAGTATGACAAGTATGACAAGTTTCCCTGTAAAATAGAACAGAACAACAACCACTCACTCACTCGTACAGGAGAAATCTAAGTCGGGGAATGAAGGATGAATAAAGGATGACAGGATGAATAAATATCATCTGATGATAGAGTGAAGAATGACCAATGGGACATAACTCTATTATGCTGCATGACCCAGTTAAGTTTTACAATGTATTGATTTGTACAAGGCAAACTAATTCCAATGTGGTACACAGTAAATGAGCTCCGTTAACTGTGACTCTCATTACAGTTTTATAATTTAAAATTAATCCTAGGCTCCTGCAACGAAACATAGCAAAATAATTGTAGTTGAATGATATGAATGAACTGTATTACATTATGCTCATGGTAATATGATGAACTAATGTGAATGGGATGAATTACAAAGGAGTGATAAGGAAATGGGAGTAATGGCTCAGCGTAAAACTAACAAGAACATA
>JAOYNN010189231.1:0-10868 GCA_025770095.1 Goniobranchus kuniei
GGCCTAGTCTCCCGAGGGTGTCAGAAGTTAAAGGCCGAAACACCCACCTGAGGGGGATCTTCTTCTCTGAAGACCTACCACTGTCTCGCTCAATATGAGTTTGCACAACTAACAACTGAAAAGAAAAGCAGAATCTTATGAGTTTTCCCTGAATTAATAGAGAATGCAATACTGAGTAGGGATGATTTGAAGAAAAGTGAAAGTAAAGTTTTTAGTAGGTCTTAATATTAAATTTGTTTAGACCTTTCTTGCTTGTATATTTGACCTATGGAGGACAACACATAATACAGTATTTTTAGGACCTATCCAGGGTTTTTCGACACCTTAGCCCCCCCTTGGCAAGTCGATCTGAGGAGGGGCATGGCATAAAACTGTATACTATTCAAAAGCTTGTCTATTTGTAATCTCAAACCTAAATTTTCAGACGTCTAGGTCTATGTTTAGACTGACGCGAGTGTTTTCTTTGAAAGATGGTATTTTTTGTGTGGTCACCATTTTTAGAAAAATAAAAATGTCAAGTACATTTGTTTGAGAACGAAGAGTGGCCATGATCATCACCAAATCTTAGTGCCTGTGAATATTCAGGTTCTATCATAAAAGCCAGAGTAGAAACACCATTATGAATTCCAAAGACAATCTTCACACCTTTCTCATACGACTGTTAGATCACAAGGAAGTTGAGACTGAGCTTCATTTCTCTTCTGGAATCATATCCTGCTCGTCTAGATGCTGTCAGGAAAGCTGGTGGTAGACACACTTAATGTTTGAAATTTTGGATTTGAGATGAGAAAGAGTTTGTGTCAAAATGTATGTTGCTGGTTTTATGTCAGCTGTTCTGGGTTTGTCTGGCCAAGGGGCAGCTAAGGTATCGAAACACCCTGTAGATAATCTTCATTATCCTTGTGCCTCTACCTGTTGTATCACGCAACACCGCCCGACAAATTTTATCATACAAATTTGGCCTTGTATTAACCTTGCGTAAATATGATAAAAAACCAATATATTATGAATGTTACTACATAGTGCAAAGCTTAGATCTAGCCATTTATATCTCATCTTTAAACCTCAAACTGTCAGAGGGCTTATGTTCCCGGCCAAGAACAGTCAGTCCAAGAGGGTCCAAACTTTGAACCCCAAGGGAAACCCGATTCACACCACTTGCTTTGAAGGTTCTGTATAATAAATAAAAGGCAATAGAAAAAAATGGATCACATAAATTTTTCAATCCATGATTAATTTTTTAAAAATGTTTAATAAAATGCAGAAAAAGGGCAGAGAAAAAAAAAAGGTAAAACATCTTCCATACCAATTGAACCAAAGAGCTTTTAGAAGTAGTAGTCACTTTTCGAGCCAAAACGTCTCATAGGCTGGAGCTTATTTCGGTTTCTATAGCATGGAGCGGACAAGGACAGGCTCCATCCATCACTCTCTGAATAGGATGCTTGTCTATTGCAGAGTAGCCTACTTTTCCAGTCAAAGCTGTACCCATATTCACCTGGGTCAAGTGAAGCAATAGGGGTGAATGATTTTGCTTAAGGAAAAAAAACACAGTGTCAGTAGTGAGAACCAAACCTACTACCTCTCGGACCGCGGGCCAACGCTCTACCACTAAACTACAACGCCACTAAAATGGCAAATGACATAATATATCTCTTTCTCTCTCTCTCACCCTACTACAGAGCTGCCAACCTGGAGAATCAGGATGGAAAGACAAGTGCCAAAAAACGGCAGGACAAATGAAAAAATGGAAGGACACACTTTTTTTTTTTCACTTACATGGTTTATCGTCATCCATTTGGAGGAAACAGGTATTATATGTATAAATCCATAAAGGACCAGATCTCGGTAAATTCTTCGGAAAAGATCACATACGACGTTTGGCTCTGCACTCGGCATTAGGGCTAGACGCTAAATGCAAAGGATGCTTAGACATGATGTCAACCACGAGGATTGGGCCTTCAACAAAGTAACAATCAAATGTAGATGTAGATCAAAACTGAACAAAGTCAGTGAATGATTCACATTGAAATCTGTAACAAGGACAGAGAACAATATGTGCTCGATTAAAATGCCTCATCCAGTAAGCGCCAGTACAGTAAACAGTTAAGCTACATGGCCTGATACCAGTATTCACTTACAAATATGTACATAAAATTTGAGACACTGAACTATAATCGATACCATAAGGAGTACGTATTTGTCTGTAAAAAAAGATTATCACTACTCCAGAATCCGATACACACCAATGCAGTGTGTCTTGTCACAAAAATGGTAGAAAACATACAAAAGCCGTTTGACAGGACAGAACAGACATGCAACTGGACGGCAGGACAAACGGACAAATAGCTGGACTGTCCTGCCAAAAACTGGACACTTGTCAGCTCTGCTTCTATGACATTTCGTTAATAGACATAGTCTCCCACACTGCCATCCAAAACACTTTTCTGTCTTGCAATGCTCTGTCATACTCAACCACTGAACAGCCCATTGATTCTGTGACATATTGTGACTATCTTCTTCTAAGCTGCCTCTTTCCTCCCCTGCCATCCATGACTAGCCGTTCTAAAATGTCATGTTCATGAGAGGACCAAAAAAATGATTATTCTTTACATGACCTTTATTTAGCACAATTTTTTTTATTTTCAAATCACTCGTTATTTCTGGTCACCTTCTGTAAGCACTCATAGTGCTCTAAGGATTTTTCTTTAGCAATAATTTCATGTCATAATATGCATTTATCTTCTTCTCATCTTTCATGGTAAGGGCCTAAGATCCACATTCATGCACCATGGCAGGAAAGTTGCATGTCATTAAAATTTAATCTTCGAGTATTGAATGCTTTTAATTTTCCAAATCTTTTTTTTTTTCAGTTTGGCAGTTACTAGCATCAAACATTTTCCAATTTCTATGGAGGCTATAAAGAAATACTTCAATTATGGTACCTAGAGAAAATTTATTTCCAAGGTCATTTATAAATATTAGGAAACAAACAAGACCCCAAACAGGTCCAAACAGTACAGCTGGAGTGTGTTCACAAGCCTGCTTGATGCCTGCAAGATCTGTCAGGATGATGCCATTCATAAACCTTTTCAGTAAGTCACACCACCATCAATTCTTATTTCTTTAACTCAGTGCCACAGAAACCTGAGATCACAGAATCTTGAATTAAAATAAAAGCCTTAACTAGTCAATAAACCTCTGAACTTCGAAATTAATTTATACCTTTATCAAGAAATGTACAAAAAAGCATTGTCTTACTTCAGAAGACCTGTCTCAAACCCAGTAGGATTGACCTCAAGCGTGACCTCTCTTGGAGTAGATGGTTCTCCCACAACTGAATTGACAGTTTTCAAAATTGTGTAAATTGTTGAAGGCGGTGCCAGGCTTGGAGTGCCTTTCAAAGAAATGTAAAAAAATCATTGAAAAACAAAATATTTTGAGTTCATTAAGGTGTTGCACATTTACAATGGGTACAATTTATTACATCTTATTCCTCTTTAACAAAAATCAATGGAGACAAATCTTGTAGTGCTCCTAAACACATGTCAACAGTTTAACCCTCCTAACGCTACAGTGTAATGTATTATGCTCGCCTTGGCAGCAACCTGAGAAGTGCGACGGTGTAATACGACACACCCGAAACCTCTGTATGCAAGAAGAGCGCTGGCGTACTATAACACGCATAGGACACTGACCTTACTAAATGGAAAATTTTTATGTTCCAAATAAAGAGATTGACCCGGAAGTGGTGTTTATTCTAATTTAAAGAACTACCAATGGAGTTGCAAGTTATTTTTAACCTTTACCTTGGATACCGTCTTCGTTATTGAGCATTGAAGTTTAAAGTGGGACTTCCCGAACCAGCAAGCGTGACGTGTCAATCGTCGCCTTTTGTTTGATTCAGGTGTGTTCGCCTTTAAATGAAAATGACATGGGTGAAGGCTGTACTATAATTTAAAGGTCAGCCAATGGGATTGCAAGTTATTTTAATCCTTTACTCTGTATCAATGCTTTGTTATTGAGTGTTGAAGTGGGGCTTAGCCAGCCAGCAACACGTTGTGTTGAGGCGTCTAAGCCTACATGGTTCGCCTTTATTCGACTCATTCAGCTGTTTGCCTTTGTGTGCGACAGTTGGATACCGATATATTACGTCACTTTGTTATGTGATTTAATTCACTGCATTCTTTCATTATATCCCTTTGCATTTTTTCATTATCATATCCCTGTGAAATGGTGGTTTTAGATCTGAGTGACCCAATTACTCTGGCATGACCCAATTCTTGATTACAAAATACGTCATCAGGCCATCCCACAACCTGATGTCAATTCCGGCAAAATGTCGAGCTCTACCTGGGTTAATAAGACTACCTTAAGTAAAAAGGTCTACTGACCAAATTTAATTCTGGACAAAAAGAGATTATATAATATAATATCACAAGTTGCGAATAAAATATGCTATATGCAGTGAAATACCTCCACCAAAAAAGACTGATGACACATGTTTTATGCCAGCAATTTCTAGAAGAGTTCTTGTTTCCTTTACCAAACATTCTGTCATTCGGGAATGATCCACATTTGTGCTGAAAAAAAAAAATTCATATTGGATCTTATGTCAGCATTGCAGAACATTTAATGGCCTAAAAATGTATGCAACAGCTTTCAAAATATTTAATGAATTGGCTACTCTTGTTCAAAAGTGGCAGTGGGCACATTCAAGAGTCTGAACAAATGTCATCAATACAAGTACTGAGTGCCTTACAGAATCCCCAAAGAAACCGGGAAAAGCAAGACGTTAAGGGGGCCAAGGTATTAGGCAAATGGTAAAGATATGTGGGTGCATGTATGTGTGTGAATGTGCTATGTTCTGGGTTTATCAGGAGTCCATTCCATCAAAGACTTTACAACATCTTCCTCATGGTATTCTTAATTTGTGAATACATAAGTTGGTTCTGCTGTCATAGTTTTGCTTTGCTTTTCCACTCCTTTCAATCTGCATTCAATGAAGCATGACATTAATTGCATTAAAAAAAGGTTTTCTGACACATAACTTATCTAGAAAAATACTACCTCTTTGGCAAGAAGTATGAAATTAAAGCATATAAGAGCTTGTTAAAGTAATGAAGTTCTTTAATAACATGTTGTTACAAACTCTTATTAATTTTACCCTTTTTGTTCATCATAGGTAAAGAAGGTCTTTTAAGAAAGAAATTAACTTTGTACTCATTAAAATATAAGTCCCTGAATTTAACATCTGTAAATCTGTAAATAAAAAAAAAATTGTTTTCAATTCTTTTTTTTTTCTAAAAGGGTATAGCCCCCAAAGCAACGAATTTGAGCAAATGAGAAAAGATAAAAACATCATATGAATGCAACCAGTTTGAAATGAATGGTGGCACAATATTGTTACAGAAAACAAAAGAATTTAAGAATTTTTGTTCAAAGAATATTGATATAAATGATTTTCACTCAATCACTTACTCAATATATTTATTGAAGTTGCAATAGGTACATCTTCTCCTGCAGTAAGGCCACTTTATGAGGAAAACACCAAAATGAAATATGCATGAGAATTACAGAAAATGGAGAAAAAATTTAAAAAATAACAATGAATGAAAAATACTCTTGCTACTTTTGATATATCGGGTGACAACGTCCTAGACAGATTATGCAAGAGAAGTATTTTTTTCTCATAAACTGTATTTAAACAAGGAATTAAACCCTTGCATGCATGCCATTATGATAAATCTATAACCAATAAAATAAATATCATAGAAAACTATACCAATTTTTACTGGCTATCCAACCTCATCCCCATTACAAACAAGTAATGTTAAATTATACTCATACTGAATTTTTGCTTTTTGAGCAAAATATAAGTGAAAAAAAAACAAACGAAATGGGTACCGGCAAATTGCTCATAACCTTAAAACAACAAAGGCATTCAAATCAATGTACAGTATTAAAATCACAAGAATATATGATTTTTAAAAAGACAGACATGGTAATTGTAAATAAATCTAGAAAAATTTTAAGTGCACCCTCCATGCGTAGGTTTGTATAGATTCATTCTTTTGAAATCTCTTCACCCTCCACTTTTACTTGTACATTAAAGCAGGCAATTTTTTTTTAACGCTGCTCACCTTTAAACTGTCCTGGGTTTATATTTTGCGTAAAAAGAAATAAAGAAATATAACCGCCAGAAAAAAAAAATTATGCTATTGTAACAGTATGTAATTTTTGCAACAATTGAGGAGACAGGTAACCAGAATGGATGGAGTACAAGTTGACATATAAAATTTCTGCTGTATCCATTTTACATTTAAAGCCTTCTGTCCCATGCATCCACCGACAATCACATTTGGCAGATATTTTTGAAAAGTTTTGTATCTTTTAAGGTTTTGCATTTGACATTGTTTTTTAATTCAATGAAATCACTTTTATCACACGTTCGCTTGACTATTCCAATTTTTCCTTCAGTCATGTCAAAAGGGATTTAGCTATAAGAAAGATAATAACATAAAATTATATTTTTTAAAAACCGGCCATCCCAAACAGGCCTGCAAGGGGCACGTTAAGTAATTGCAGGCTGCCTTTTTTCTCTGGTGGATTTCAGAGGGTGGTGCAGGGAAAGGGATGCTGTCGTCTGTTTATTTTTTGGTGTTTCGTACATTCAGCACACAGCTAGTTAAATCGTTTCTTGTTTCACTTACTTCAGATTTTTAAAAAAATGAATAACTGAATGCAACGGCATCTGGAAACTCACCTCTTTTGTAAACTTCTCTGTTCCTTTCTGTCTTTATGTTAACGTTTTTATGTTGAACCATGTCGGTAGGTCAGAAATATAATGTGAAAACTGAAACTTTTAACTCGGATTTTTAAAAAAAAGAAACTTCACAAAACTGTTTTACACTGACTAACCGTTATTCATGTAGGATTCATGTTATCTCCTATAGTGGAAACTTACTTTTGATCTACTGATCTTTCCTCAATATATCTGTCTTATGTATTCTATGTACCACCCCATTCCAATTTGTCCATTCTTGGCGACTAACGCCCATTCTGATGTCTCACTGTACATTCATTTATCTCCTTTCTTCGATGCTAAATTCAAACTGAAATCAATAACTGACGGGTTTTCTTTATCAATATTGCAATATGCCTTGTATATTTTTTTTGTTCTTCAAGATAGCTATTTAATGTATTTGCTTCAATATACACTGTGTTTAAACTTCATTTTCATTACATATGCAAAATCATTTCAAATCTAATGTTGCTGATTACATCATTGCCATGTAGGTGTCAACGCCATGCTGCATATTATTCTAATATAACGTGACTTGATACCATTTTCATAAACAATTATAATATTATGATCATTATGCCAGATCTTGTTCTGCCAGCCGCCATAGCATTACTATGCCATCCTGCTGCTTTCTGCAATTACTTGACTTTCTCTGCCAGACTGACTTGGCTTAAGCAAGACTCATCGATCAGATCAACGTGTTTGTTTGTCTTGCTGTCTGTAGCTATTATCTCTGTTGTTAGTGTGTTCTCTCATCGAAGCTCGAGTTGAGGTCTTTATCATGTGACATCTGGCGCAGTACTCGCTTTTCCACAGTCTTTCTTTTTCCATGCCATCTCTACCTTCTCTCCTGTCCCATTACTTTCCTTTTCCCCAACTTGCACCGCTCTCTTTCTCTCTCTCTCTCTCTTTCTCGTTTTTCGAGAATAACTCACTTAACTCAGCTACTGCCCATCATAATTATAATAATAGTAATATCATTATCTTTTTCCCCTGTCCTCTTTGGCCTGCTGTTTGTCTCGGAACGACACGACAATCACTGCCGTTATTATAATATGTATAAATTATTATCATAATTAACCCCGCCCCCTGCCTCTCGTTTTTCCAGCATTTCTGATCATTGTGCATGTGCATTTCGGTTGCTTGTTGTTGATGTCGTTGTTGTTATATATTAAGATTGTAAGGTTAATTCTTTTGAAGGGTTCTCAATCCCTAGGCGTTGGAAAGATAAAATAAGCAACAAACAAAACCATCCCAGACAACAAAGATGTGAATAATTTAAAACGGATAGGCGACGTTTGGATTTTTATTATCCTAGGCCACAACAAAACACCAAACTACATGTACTTATTTCTTACTTCACGATTTCACGACATTGGCCTTTATTGATTTTGCAGCCCTACCCCATACACGCGTACCCATAAACAAGGACAAGTTTGGCCAGATATAGGTCACGGACATTCCTAATTCTCAGACCAATTAACGCTGCGGAATTTATCTGGTACGAACTTCATCTAGGCTGGAAGCCGAGATTGCAGGCGCCAAATAACCGAAAATTAAAGAGAGAGGAGTAAGGACTGGTTTAAAACGTCGCTGTGAGTCCTTTGTGGTATCTTATCTTCCTTTATAACAATGGTGATATCTAATCTCTTTTGTTAGCGCCCGATGGCTTAGTGGTGGGTTAAAAAAACAAGAAGATGATGTCCTCTAACATTGCAGCAGCTGTCCCATTGTGTGTTGGAATGTCCATACTCGAAAAATCTTTCGATGTTTTATCAGACAGAAATCGTGATTGGCCATCTCGACAGTTACTGAAGAAGAAAAAAAGCACCCAGTAAAGCGTAATAAGAACAGATTGGTTTGGATTGAAAAGAGTCCATTAAAGATTTGTGGACGAAGACAAAATGAAACAAGACTGATTATATAGAGTAGAGAGACGTGGTTAGAGAGAGAAGAAAGGGCCATGACGGCACCTACCTGGATAGTACCGATGATGGTTGTCTGGCACTGACAGGCCCCGCCTACCTGTCAATCACAGAACAACAGCCAATCATATAATGACTTGTCATAGAAAGCCCGGACGGTGCAAAGAAGTACCTCCTTCAACGTTTTACTGTTAAAACTTGAAAATTGCCGATAGTGGGTGAGAGACGACGGCGTGCTATCCTTATGACTGGTAGTTATTTCTAGGGGGAAGATGCATCTGTTTAAGTATTTATTATAAAATGCTTTCACAATCATTGACGTCATGAGTTTATTTTTAAAGAGACTTCAAAATATTGCCGTATACGAAGATGTACTGATGAATTTTTTTAGTCCGAGAAAAGAAATAATGGACCCTGCTTTCCTCTATTTCACCTGTAGACGGAACCGATGACATCAAGGCACCAGAATTGATGCTCAATTAATGTGTTATTCCACTCAGTTAGAGCTTGTTTTGGTAGTTGTTGTTTTTTCTCTCGCTGACCGGAGAGAAGAAACTCAAGGCATTTGGATGCCTGCTGATTTTAGCGTTGATGGCTCATCCTTGAGCACAATTCTTTTCATTTATTGTACTTTTTCGCAAAAGTATAAATATTGTTTGGAGATATCACTCGGACGCGTTTTACAATTGCCACAAAAATATCCTATCATAATATGGGAATTCGAAACTTGGAGAAACGAGGACTACTCATTTCTTCTATTATTAAAGATGAATGGTTGCAAGCGTAAGTCATACACACATACAGTCATATACCTTGCCCCCGATGAAACAAAGGATTGTAATAAATTAATAATCTTGAAATATACCATGCATCCTTGACATTTTAATTGTTAACATACTTTGCATTCGTAATCAGCGTATCCCTCGTACTAAAATAAATCGGCCATTTTCTCCAAGTCTTTGTTATCCTGATAGTACATTGACATAATATAACAACAATTTTATGACCATGGGCCTGATATTGGTCAGTTCCTCCTATCCCCTCTTCCATCCCCACACATCTCCATTTTTTCTTTCATGTGTTTCTCCAGCACCAACACTGCAGTGACGTAGTGCTGGAGTCCCTAATTCCCATGGCCTACTTTCAATCGATATATTCCTCTTCCTCCTCCTCCTCCTCCTCCTCCTTCTCCTCCGCCCCCTCCTTCTCCTCCTCCTTCGCCACCCCATACATTCTCCCGGTTCTTCCTCTTTGGGATTTTTTTCTCCTTCGAGCATTCCTTCCCTTCTGTCACAGACATGTAGTCGTAGTCGTTCGTTCGCATACCAATTACTTTTTTCTCCCCAGTCTCACCTCACACTCTCAGGGTACTCACACATTGAGACAGATACACGCATACACTTTTCCTTTTCTCTTCTTTAGTATTTCCTTCTCTTTTTAACAAAAACTTTTTATTGTGCTTCTGGGCCTTTTCTTTATTCTCCTTGTCTTAGCAAAGACAAGATTTGGGTCACAATAATCTGTTTGACGCATGCGCTCTGTCTTGGTGATAGTCGGCACACGTGCCTCCTTTTATTTCGGCGATTTTTGGGATTGTTCTTCGACTGCTGCCTTGGAATTAGGTGGATTTCTCAACAGTTGGTCATTAGGGGCCAGGGACAGATAGATTGGTCTGAGGCTGGCGAGGGGACAGGATGGGTTGAAGGTTACTAAATGAATGAGGAGTAATGATTATAAGACAAAAGAAAGGCGGTCTCTGCTGAAAAGGAGAGAGGATTGAAACATGGCTGGGGTGGGGGAAAACATTGCTTTGCCATTCCGTTCGGTGTTTACACTAAGTTTTTCGCGCCAGGAATAAAATCCTTTCCATTTTTTTCGAAAGCGTTGCATTTCATGTTCGATTTTGTGCGAAATATGTGCCGAAGAATTGGCGTTCAAAATGTAAAAAAGGCCGATCTATGGTTTTTGTAACGGCTGAAAAACTATCCGCTACACTACTGGAATAGTGAAAACGAGGCAAATTTCTAAAGCCGATTCTCGTTTAGTAAAATACATACTAACTAAAACTGGACAAATTTCAAGTAAAAACTGACATACTTACAAATATGAAATTACTTATAATGTGACACACAGCTATTCCG
>JAOYNN010189342.1:0-10867 GCA_025770095.1 Goniobranchus kuniei
CTCTCTCTCTCTCTCTCTCTCTCTCTCTCTCTCTCTCTCTCTCTCTCTCTCTCAACAATCTTCTTTACGCTCATGTGATATAATTTCTATAGCTTTAACTAGACCTGGTAGTTGATGTTTTTGTGACGAAGACATCACTCTGTAAGCATCAGTGGAAATCGGCTCCAAGTTGATAGGGCTAGAGTATACTACTATAGAATCTATACATTCTTTCCATAGATTCAAACTAGAAAAAATGTCTCTTTTTTCCTGCTTTCAGTACATATATCACTATTTGATCATATTGTGCTGTTCTTTTAAAATTCAAAATGTTAGCTTGTCATTTGGAAAGAAACGGAATCTGCATAGATGCTCTATCGTGTTTTTAGGGAAGTCATTTCTCCCACCGCGTTATTTCCAAGGGACCTAACTGCAGTTCCATACTACACTCTTCAAATAGTAAAATACACCAAGTAGACAATCTGTGTTTATTAGGATCTGTGGTTTGACAGAGAGTGCTAAGCTGTATCATCATCTTACACACCGCGGATCAGAGTAACTGAAAACCACTACAGTTTAGTTGAGGCCAGCGGAAGGCCATTAATCAACTCCGCCCAGCTACCTGCTCAGGGTCCCTAGCGGTCATGTGCATTTCTCAGTACCCAATGTCAGATCTACTTACTTATTGTACTTTTTCTGTCCTCTTATACTGCTAGGAGTTGAGGGGAGATGCAGTTGCCGGACTTGGGCCAGTCTTGTTGCCGCTTGGATGTTTAGTCCGTACTTTTGGAGTGTTTCTTTGACCCCATTGATCCATCGTTTTCTTGGTCTTCCTCTCACTCTGTTTCCATGGTGTCTGATATTGAAGCTCTTTACAGCTGGCTGCTCAGGTTCCAATCGCATTATGTGGCCAAACCATTTGACCCGTTGTTTTGGCATTGCCTGAAAATTGCGTAAATTCTTCCCTTCACAACATCCACATTATTGCGTCAAAATTTCATTTTTTTGTTCCTTTCACTCATCCAACACCCCTCCTTGGGTTCATTGAAATCTCAGCATTCTAGCGTTTGTACTTTTTGTGATAAACTTTTTGGGGCCATGCCAAAGGGTTTATCTTAAGCGAGGTCTAACTTATTCATTTCTAAACCATGGTACCTACTGTGAACTAAAGTTAGAATCTACAGGCCTATTATATATCTAGCAAGGCATTCTGACCTTCCCTGTCCAAAAAGGAAGAGGAAAGAGGACAAAGGATAAATGTTGAGGAATAATGCCAGCGAAAATCGGCCTTAACTCTCATCCCCAACGCGCGCTTTTACCTGGATGAGAAATCGTTTCCGCTGTGTACGAGTTTGCCTGAGGGCCTTCAATGGTCAGCCTGACCCCTGGTGCGAGGGTGCCGGCTTGAAATCAGTGTCCAGATGTAGGCGTTTTGGTGATAGGTGTGATGACAATCAATATCATTTAATGATGCAAATACTAGATAAGTGTACACCTATTACAATCGCCAATATACGAAAGTTTATACTCGTTTCTGTTTGTATGATGATTTTGTTTATGGTCGTCTATGGTCGTCTTATTCTTTTGTCTTGGTTTTCTTTGTTGTTATTGCCGTTGGCTAGCCTAGAGAAGCATCGCTTTTTTCTTAGGCCCTCTCTGTTGTTGATTTAGCTTGTCTAAGTGTAGGCCAAAGAGACCGAGAGGGGTGAGGAGCGAGAGAGAGAGAGAGAGAGAGAGAGAGAGAGAGAGAGAGAGAGAGAGAGAGAGAGCGAGAGAGAGAGAGAGAGAGAGAGAGAATAAGGAGGGAGGGGGGGCTAGAACACGCTAAAGTGCTTTTGAATTATAATGTCTTTCACATTACCTAATTAGAATATTTATGAGTTAATGAGTAAACACACCAGTTGAAGAAGCATCAATCTCAGCCAATCAGGCTTCTTCTTCTTCTTCAAATAATCTGACTGACTCAGTAAAACTGAGTATAACTGTCGAAGCCAATAAAAGAAAAGAAAAAAAAAGTGTGTGCAAGCGTACGTTGTCTAGTAGCTTGATTTGAGGGTAATCTGGCAGAAGGACTGTTTGAAAGAGTCCATGTCTCTGCAACATCTGACAGATTCAGGCATTCTATTCCAGTCTAAATGAGCTGGGGAAGAAAGAATTTAGGTGGCAATCTAGATTTGAATGTTGTACTCTATAGCTTTTGCCCTTTGTTTTGTCTAGTACAAATGTTATGGTTGTTGATTTGGTACATACTAATTGGTAGGCCTATGTCTATTAGGTTGTTTATGCTTTGAAGAGCGTTGTAGATTTAATTCTAGCCCTTTGTTCTTCGAGGGGGATCCATCCTAGTTTATTCATAGTTGTAGATGTACTCCCTGGAGTGTAATTGTAGTCGTTAGCCTATTTGGCAGCCAAATATTCAGTTCTGATGATACAGTTCTAGAAATATTACACGAGCATAAGATGTTACCATTCATTGAATCCAATGACACCAGCTCCACCCAAGGAAATCTGATTGACAGATTTCACTTGTCATCAGAGATGTCTGACCCCATCAGAATGCATTCTCACATTTGGGTTCAAATTTGAATGACCAATCAGAGGGCATCATCACTAGATTGACATGGCTTTCAAAACTTCCACCTTTTTTTCACAAAACAATGATGACCTTTGAGGAGAAGACTACAGAAGGGAATCCTATGCTTTTATCTCCCTAGACCGACCAACAAGAAAGAAACTTTGATGTCCCATTGAAAGGGTGCTCACATGTGTATAAGAATGGTAATGGCATGAGAAGACAAAGGGAAAGCTCTCGACTTGCGTGGCTTTGAAACCACATGTTGGGAAGAATGAGGGACACCAGAGAGGCCTGTTGGTCAAAGAGGTTAGAGAGAGGGAAGTTCTTGTGGTGATTGAGATAAGTAAGAGAGAAATATTGCCTTGGGCTAAATATACGGAGTTGTATCGGGGACGACGTAGTAAGGCTGGATAGTAAAAAGGCTCTTTGCATGGAGGTGTCAATTCTGGTGACGGGCATACGTGGCCTCTAGTCAGTAGTGGCAATGAAAGGGTAGTGAGGGCTGGGGTGATAGGTAAGGGGTGGGAGCTTATAAATCCAATAATTAAGTATGATGCATTCAGTGTTAGTTAATTACAGCGGAACAAAAGATTTTCCCTCTACTTTGTGTGCTCCTTTCTCCTTGCCACGCCTATGTCTCCATAGGTTTGAGCTTTGGTTGAAATAATGAAACAACTCTTGTTTGTTTGATGTTAAAAAAAAAAACTATAAAAGATTAAAACGATTTTCATAAATCAAAAGTTGTATCCTCATTTCATCATACAATGAGCAAAGGCAAGTACCATTGTCTAAATCAATGTGAATCAATTAGAATCGCACCACCCGTGTTGTCAGACCAGTTCGCAAAAATGCAGTCCCTGCAGGCAACGTAGGGGGCTAAAGCTGGAGAGCTGTCCTTAAAAATGTAGTCCCAACATGCATTGGTTAGAGTTATAGCGGGACTGTATTTTATAGCGTCCCCGAGGTTTTGAGGGTTAAGGATGTGAAAAACTTACAAAACCCCTTTCCCCACTGGCATCTAGGTGTGGAAGGAAGGCCAGGATGACTTGTAAAGTTTATTTTAAGCGGACTGAGGGTGACGGAGAGCAATTCGCCTTTTACGACAAAACTCTCAAATTTTAAAAGGAGTAAGAGAATGGGAAGGATTAAGCTAAAAGTTCAGATGATTCAATTCTTACAACTCTTATAATTATAAGTTTTCAAAAGCACTCGTATACCAAGAATGATTAACACATAATACAATATTCATATCATGGTTCTTTGATGTAGCAACAAGGTATATCATGTTTCCAATCAAATGTTCCTGTGTACAGGTCTTAATAACTGATGGAATTCCTTCGGCATAAAAAAAAAGTTGTTCAAAGCAAGAGTCTTCTGGTTATGTCTGAAAATGTCGACTTTTAATTGCTGAAGTGTTTACTGCTGTGCAGGATTAACCTGAAATGAAAATGATTTTTAATTTAGAAAAAGTATAAATTTATAAAATAATATTATCAGACAGAAATTAAAACCTATAAAACCTGTAAAAAAATGGATGGGAGAAACTCCGTAATCTAGGACTAGCAGAAGCCCAGACAACACTAACCGAGACAAGTCCTGTGTCTGGTAAGAGGAAAGACAGGAACCCGAAAGGGGTGGAGCAGGGTGTGTGTCTCTCTGGTGGAAAGATTTGGATGGGGATGGGAAACAATAAACAGCACACAAATAAATTAGTCAAAAGGTCCAGAAAGATGATGAAAAAAAAGGTTGCTTTGATTGCCAATGGTTTTGGTTGACTGAAAGCTCCATGGTGAATTGTTTGATGGCCGAAAACAAAAAGTTCATTCTTGAGTTGGTTTTCATGTTGTGTTATTCTTTCATTTAAACACTGTTTATCACAAAACAGAACAAATGTGCCACAGTATCAATCTCAAAATAACAGTAGGCTATTTAGGGCCCAATTTCTTATCATGATGCACTAATATATATTTATAAATTGATAAACTAAAGGATATTTGCAAATTAATGTGACATTCAAGATGGCCACCATGGTCACAAGACCTCTTTTGAATATATTCAAATTCTGAAATGGGTAGCCCTTTTATTGATAAAGCACCTCTAAAAGTTTGATTAAGTTTGGATGACTAGTTTTAGAGCAGGAAGCTTTTCCATGAAAAAGCAGTTTTTATGAAATTCTCTCTAAATCTTTAACACTGGGAATGAATGACACATGGCCCAATTCAGCATTGCATAGTAAGGATTAATCTCTCTGTAACTATTGTTTATATATGAAAAACATACTCCATTACAAATGATTCAAAATAACTTGCAATCTCTCTGGCTATTCCCCTAGACTTAGATAGAAATAGCTTATGGATCAATTCTCTTGTATAAAGTATGAAAATTTTCCACTGATGCAGGTACTGACCCAAAGCCAGGACGTTCTGACTTCCTCATGACCCAAATTCACTTCTGAGAGTCCATGCCTTTTACCATAAGCTAAGTGCAAAAGCCTCAAGTGCATGAAACACTGTTAAAGAAAATGATGTTGATAAGCCACCACCACCAATCCAAAAGCCCTTTTAAGCTTGATCCTGGCCACCATATGCTTAGGCATGAAGTCTGAGGCCTATGCTGTGAAGAGAACAGGTGAGACCTTTGTGAAAGGGTACTTCAAATGGCATCTTTACTTGTCGCCATTTGCTTGACTTTACTTCTGTACTTTATTCGATTATACTATTTAAACTTATTTTCCAGTATCAATATGACCACTGTACTCTTTTTAGTCAATGTTTGTCTCTTCTGCAGAATGAAAATAATCAATAAATTTAACAACAACAACAAAAGAGAAGATGGAATTAGATGGTAAAAACAAATGAGAGGAAAGCCAAAGCAGGCATAACAAGAGAAGTGTGTACCTGCAATAATGGAGTTTATTGGACATCTATTTCCTTCCATCTTCATCATGTCTTGCCTTGTCCATTATACTGAAATGCTGCCATAAAGAAATGCATATTGTCTAAAAGAAAGCAAAAACTGTTGAAATTTATGTTTTTCATTAATCTGTATCTGGCATTTGAATAAAGGATAGAGACAGCAGAAATGTTGTTTTCCAGAAAGTTCATGAGAATTTCTTGGAAAGAGAAAGTGACAAATTAAGAAATTAAGTTTTGAGAAAGGTTGGATTAGAACTAACATGCCACATGAAAGCCATTCGAAAGCATCAACAGGGATTCCTTGGTCACATAACCAGAACAAATGGAATTGAAAAACTGCATGGTCATGAAAGATAGAAGGAAAAAGATAAGGAAGTCAGAGGGTGACGTATCTTTTCAGCATAAACAACTATTGCTCCATCAGAGTGATGAACACTATCAACTTAATAAGAATGGCAGACAATAGGAAGGAGTGGACATCCATGATGATAATGACAATCTGCAAAGCAAGGCTGTTGAATAAGCTATAATTCAAGTAAATAGAAACAAGATTATTTGAATTAAGGGATGAAATTTATAAAGATTGATCTGAACAATTGAAAAGAAAATTAAAAAACAAATCAAAGATGAAAACAACTTTCATGCATGCTACCCAAGCAAAGAAATATTGTCACTGTGCTATGATTTTGGCACAAGTCATTTTTTATGCTTCTGAGATATCTAATAAAATGTAGTTCTTTATTTCTGTATGAATTGCAACAGAATTTAAAATGCAGATGCATTACATCGTTCTCATTATGTTGCCGAAGTAAATTTTCATTAACTTGAAAATTATGGTTTATGTCTGATGATGACTTATGCCATTTTGAATCTATTAGCCTAGTCCAGTACAAAACTCTACTAGCGCATTTTCAATGTGATTACATCAGATAGCTCTTGATCTCCTGTTTACAACAATATATCAGTTGCATTTTGCCATAAGTCTGAATTATGCCATAATTGTAGCACAGTGACGATGTATAAGTTGAAAAATTCTGTTACCACTGTTAGATGGAGTAGTCCTACCCAAATGCAGCATATTCTTGTATGGAGTCCACTGTACCTTCTGCTTAGGAATTATGTAAGCGCTACTGTGAATCTTTGTTTTGGTGCCATTGCAATTTTCATGTAAATATAAACAAGCATAACAATTCTTGATGTGAAATCGAAAGCACAATTAAAGGCAGCTTATATAAATGAATTGTGGATTTCATTACATGGTATTTGTTTGGTTTTGTTTGTTTCGTTTGGGAGTGTGGGATGGAGGGAGAAGCATTTTTGTATTGACATTCTTCTTTTTTTTTGGTTCAATTGCCTGCATTACTTTATTTGAAAGACACCAGTACCTTCTGTGTAGATGAATTCATTATAAATTTAAAGCAACACGGACCCATCATTCATGGCCACAATACACCTCAATATAATCTCAACACAAGAAATAGGATTAGAATGATATACTGCTTGATTATTACGCATCTGAATAAAAATTATAGGATGAGCAAAACAAAGATTTAATTTGTATGGAAAGGGAAACCAAAGCCTGGATAATAAACATTGCGATGTAAAAACAAATTGAGATCCTTTTGATACGTTTTTTCAGGAGAATAGTGAATACATTATGTCTTGCAGGTCCTATATATGTATCAAAAGAATACGGTAAGAGTAAGAGATAGGGTATCAAATGAAGATTAGTTATCATACCAGTAATCTGAAATATTACAATACCTCCTAAAGCATCATGATCATTTTAAGAGTATCCTGGACCATCAAAGAAATGAGAATATTTGTTGAAGATTGGGGCCCAAACCACGTCAGCTACTAAACATCATAATGAATCAAAAGCTGAAATTCTTTGGACACATAAACTGATAGAACACTTTAGAAAAGCTCTTTCTGAGATGAAAGGTGGAGGGAAGAAGGGGAAGGGCTCGACCTAGAAAACGCTGGAGTCCAGATATTGGAGAGTGGTTGGCAAGTCCAATATCTGAAGCAGAATGACTGGCCAACAACAGACAGCTGTTTCGAAATGCCACACAAGAGGCTATGTCAGGAAAGGATATGGCAGGATGATGATGACTTAAGCATCGAAGTAAACTAGATGTAGAATGAAACACAAAGGAGAAAAAGGTCAAAATTTATGTGAAAGAATGGACGAGGCAGGGATAAAATAAAGACTGATCAATTTCTGAAAGGAACAGTGTGGAGTGACATTTCTGGTCTATCTCAATTTAATGGAGGCAACACAAATTTAAAAAAAAAGAGCTGCAGTTTTTTTTATCAGACAGGAGGCTAGCATTGATACAAATAGGCCAACTCACAAAATGTCAAGGACCAAAGAATGAGAAATACATGTAGTGTTACTGGCTTTCCATAACTCATTAAGTGTTAAGGGAGTAATTCAGTAATTCATACCAGTCATTGGTTCAGTGCGCTTTCATTATCTTTGAATAAATACAAAACTTCTGATATGAATGTATTTCATTATGGATAATAAATGATAATACTATTGAATATTTGTATTGCAGGGCTCTATGTGCATTAAATTATGCAGTAACGAAACAGCTGCATGTACGCAGCAGTGAATTTCAGGTTTGAAATTTCTACATTGTACTGTTTTGCAATCGATATTCCAAATTAGCAAAGCAAGTATGATTTGAGTTCAATTTCAAATAGTTCCAGATCTAGTAATTTTTTTTTAATAGAAAGAGGGGCGAGTTCCAAACTTTGGGGCCGAAATATGAAAATCTCCATTCACCGACTTTAAACTTTGTCCGAGGGATATTCAGAGATCGTAAACTCTGGGCAAGATGGGCAAGACAGCGAAATCAAATTTGTGAGGTATTGAGAGGCGAGACAATTGAATATCATTGTCACAGCTTTGTACTAAACTCAGACATCAACCGGTAACCAATTTTATTCACAAAGCTGCAGTGTACATTCATGACGGCGACTTCTCTTCAGCACAAGGCGAGCTGCACTGTTCTGGACGACTTGAATGAAGTCGTCTTATTCTGTTAGCGCTGGTCCCAAACAGCATGAAATTGCAGAAGTCGAGTTTTGACTGTAGCATCTTGGGTAAGGAACAGCCTGATAGACCCGATTCTTCTTATATTAGGTCTATATAGAGAGTCCTTTTATCTGTGGACTTATGTGATCACCATTTTCAGATTCGAATCTATGATCACTCCGAGATCCCTAACTTTTCTTTTAAATGCTGTGTTGTGGTCATCAATGGCCTTGGTGTTCTTTACGCATTTGGACATCTTATTCTTGCTTCCTAGCCTGAGGATTTCTTTTTTTTTCGCAATTGTTTTAATTTGTTGGTTGACATCCACTTTTTCATGTCTCCAACTTCAATGCACTCCTCAGTTTTCTCTATTTTTGTCGACGTTGATGTTAATGCCAAAAGCATTAGTTACAGTAAAACTCTGTTATAACAGGGCCGTCGGGAAAAGCAGTTTTTCCCTGTTATAAGCGAGTCCTGCTATATATCCATTATCAAGGGTAACTACCAGTACTATTGCATCCATCCTCGATGGCAACTTTCTGTTTCAGGGATAAACCCTTCATTTTCCTCATATCGGTAGAAACAATGCTAAATTTGAATTCAAGTTGAAAGTGAAAGAAACGTTCATGCTCAGCATCTCTTGACACCTCGATTACAAATGATGAGTGATGTGTGCATCGAACTAACGTTAATGTGTATTTGTGTGTGAAATGAACACGCTTGTTTGTGGCGAGCACACCAGTCTCAGTCAGCGACCCTGTCAGCGGGCCTCTAGCCACACCTTGCATAGCACTCTCGACTCTCAGTCACTGTGTTCAACCACGTGGCGGTCACTCACGACAGGAGTGTGAAGTAAGAGTTGGGTAAGAAGAGAAGCGTCCCCTTAGCTGGCAATGCGTATAGTGCATTGAGTGTGTTTTTGTATGTTTTTGCTTAATCAAGCGATCATACTCGAACTCACAAAAGGACGAAATGCCTTTGTTGAGATAAATTTGATAGATCCAATACAACTTTGCAAGCAGCGGCATCCCTGTTGTATCAGAGTTAGTGCAAATTATGCCTTGTTGTAGCCCAGGTTCCTATTACTTACACTTATAGAGAGAAAAAACGGGGATTTGATTTGTCACTGTTATATCCGAGTTCCTGTAATAATCGAGGCTGTTATAAATGGACTTGGCTGTATTTAGCTGAGTATCCTCATATTGTGAGGATTGTGGTAGTCCAAATTGTGCTTTTTGATTATTTCTGCCGGCTGCTTTGTTTACAGAACAAAAAGAGCTGACCCAAGAACGGAACTCTGAGGCACGCCATACCGAAGAGATTGCTCCTTTGACGTTGCTTGCTCGGTCGATACGACTTGTGTCTAGGCCATCAAGGTACGACTGAAACCAGCATAGAGCAATACTGGATACTCCAAGGCTTCATTGAGGCTTTTCAACTACATGAACAGTATATGCCATGGTCGATGTATCGAATAACGCAAAGATGTAATGTCATTCCTATCAATGATAATTAATTAACATGTCGTTTACTATACGAACAAGTGCAGTTTCTGTGCTGTGATGTTTTCGATAACGTTCTTGTGTGGTTATTGCTGGTTAACTGTGATATTAGTTGTTTAAGAATGACCTTTTCGAGTATCTTTAAAAAAAAAAAAGAAAGATAAATTGGACACCGGGCGAAACTTTTTCAGTGTCAAAAACGAATCTTGGCCTTGTTTCTTGAGAAGAGTTTTTACAATTGCCTTTTTGTAAAGGTCTGGAACTGTACCTTTGTGAATTGATGCGTTTATGATAGATGTTTAATGATACCTGCAAGTTCATCAATGCAACGTTTCAAGAGTTCTGTTGGAATGACATCTAATCCACAGCTGGGGTAAGACATTATCTACTGTTTAACTTCTACTGAAACGCAGACAACACATTGCCAGTGAAGTGCGGAGAATTGTCGGGTTCAGTGTACGAGACTAATTCAAGTGGGCTTCGAATTGCTATATCTTGCTCATCAAAATAAGCTGATAGTACCGGTAGTTGTGTTTTTGATTGCTGACGGCAGAAAATCGGCTAAGCCCTCTGGTTTACTTAAATTTTTATTTTATCTGCATAGTCTCATTTAGTATTGTCTCTTTTCGTTAAGTTTTTTGTATTTAAAGAAGGACACCAGCCGGAAACAATACCGTGAAACTCTGGCATAGCGAGAACGGGCGGACCGGGCATATGTTCTCGCTATTGCCGAGTTCTCGTTAATCCCAGACAAATTTACAAGGAGAAATAAAGGAAATATTCTAATCTTGTAACAGACACCCTATGCCTATTACTACACACGGCATAACATCAATGGCACCATGCGCAC
>JAOYNN010189453.1:0-10866 GCA_025770095.1 Goniobranchus kuniei
CTATCTGATATTTATCCTGATATCGAAATCTAGATCTTGATTTCAGATATTAGCCTTATCCTGATTTACATCTAGATCTATTACGATTACGTGGGGTTGTAACTTAAAAAAAATTATTATATTTGTGTGTCTGGCTGGATAAGGCTTTCATGATATTGCTGTGGTTACTCAAATTTACCCTACCCTAAAACCCGAGCATAGCCGGGAATCCCAGGTGGTCTATAATTGTTTTCAAACATTTTTTGACACCTCCATCAGTCAAATACTCCCAAATCCTGCATTAACACAGACATTCATGAACTAGCAGTTAGAAATTGCATTTTGCAAAAGGGAATAGAGAGAAAAAATACTATTGTTAGAGTTAAAGGACATTGATATGCACACTGGTGAATACATACGGCTTAATAGGGATGTACTTTTAACTTCCGCGTATTTCCCTCTAGATCTCCTTTCGCAAAGCAGATTTTCTTACGATTTTTTTTTTAATTCACAAGAAGTCAATGCATTGACTTAGAACCTCTATTGAGGTGTTAGAATGTTCACAATGAGGTGTACTTCATACAGGTATATATTTATTTTTTGTCTTTGAATTAATGTACTAAAGCGATTGTTATGCAAGTGAGTGTTGCGTTACTTTCGCGCAATATTGTATATGGAAGTGGCTGTGGTTAAATTGAAAGGGCAACTTAGTATTGAGTCTTCATGCATCACCATGGGTGAACGTTTCCCAATATAACCAAGGACTTTTGTACACGCAGTAGGGGTGGGCGGAAATCCTGGGTGGTTATCATGTGCACAGTTTGGGGCTTGATGGCCGTTGTGAATTAGGTATGTGTTTTAGGGAGATGATATTTCTTTTTGTTTCTAAATCATCTCTCCATATACTTTTTAATTATTTTATGATGTTGTATACATCTGTTGTATATTTTAAATGCCCGTTTCCCTTTCAAGCAACTTATTTTCCTCATCTGAAGATCTTTTATACTTCTCTGACTCTTTACTTTTGACTAGCCTTTCGTCTTACTTTTTCCATGAGCGCTGAGATGCCCTTTTCTGTAGAAAACAGCCCTAAACCACTAAATCAACAAACACAAACCAATAGACTGGACATCCATATCTTAGATCTTGAAAAGTCAGTCTCTTTGGTATTTGAAAAAAAAAACAACCCATTGCTCCAGCAATTTGTAATGATTGACAAGTGTTGCAATATGAATGCATGTCATTTTCGCTGATCAGATTTCGGGTTTCTTAAACTAACGTTTTCATCCATGTGCAACATCCATCAAGTAAGGAAAGAATCAAATTAATGAACATGTTTTTATTTTCCTTTATTCCTATACAATTGCAGACGGAGTCAGACTGTCTACCAGCAATGGCAGATGTTGAACAGAGGTTACAGCCCTCACCTCTACCCAATGGTTCAGAAATGCAAGAAGACGACAGATTAAAATCCCCAACACTCTCCAGTACTTCGAGGCCACAGGAGGCTCAGACAACTCGACCTTCGAATTCGCCAAGTACTTCAAGGTTACAGGAGAATCATAGAATACGATCTAAAAATTTACCCAGTACTTCAAGGATACAGGAGAATCATAGGATACAATCTATGAATTTACCCAGTACTTCAAGGATACAGGAGAATCATAGGATACAATCTACAAATTTACCCAGTACTTCAAGGATACAGGAGAATCATAGAATACAATCTATGAATTTACCCAGTACTTCAAGGTTACAGGAGAATCATAGGGTGCAACCTAAAACTATGCCCAGTACTTCAAGGACAGATGAGCCTCAGGCAACGCCATGCTTAACTCTGTCCAACACATCAAACATTGGAGGTGCTGGTAACAATACTCCAAGGAATAGCCGGCATGGATCCACCTACATGTCGGTCTTAAGGAAGAGGTTAAAGGAATTTAATGCTGAAGACGGTTATTCCAAGCTGAGAAGAATGGATGTCAGGTTGAAGAAAACCAAGGTTTGTTGATTATTCGTCTTAGTCTTTTACTGATTTTGTTTTTCTTTGCTTCCTTCGTTTTTATTTCACATAGATCTAGATATCCAATGAACAAAAAAAAACATGCCCAACTTCTTCCCACACTTTGTGGGCGTTGGTGGCTAAGTGGTTATCACATCTCGGCACGAGTCAAGAGGCATTCTCCGTGGCCAGTACAAGCATGCATGGCCGCTTGCAGGCTCATAACCGCAAGTCATAGGCAGATGCGTTGTGTCCTTGGGTAAGGCACTTTACTTCGCTTACCTCACTCTACTCAGGTGTGAATGAGTATCTGGCAGTTAAAACAGCGCTGTCTTTGTCCGCAAAAATGTATTCACGCCTTACAGGCTGCAAGTCTGCTGTTGGATGCTGTTGGTCAGGGGAGTAAAATGCCTTGTAAAGCGCCATGAACCTGCACTATATAACATGCCATCTCTCTTTACTTCTTCACAGGCTTGTCATCATCAGGCTCAGAGTTACATCAAAACCCAGTGGCAAAATAAAAAAAAGAAAGGTGGCAATATTTTAAAAAGTTTGGGTTTGAAAAAAAAAAAGATAAATAAGAAAAAGGGACAAAGTTTTATGTATGTGCGTTGCATGTGATGCATATTTTCAAATTCTAGTAATTCTTCCGGGGAGCAACTTGCAGGAGAAAGCAGATGCTACTATCTATTCAACAACTAGATCTGTGTGTATGACAGTAATTTTTCATGCAAATAGAAAAAAATATCTGGTATGCATCATGAGCTGTGAAGGCGTTTTTCATTTTAGGTTTTTCATGTTAGTGATACACTGGTGGAGAAGGTAATATTTCATTTTAGGATTTTTTCATGTTAGTGATACACTGGCAGAGAAGGTAATATTTCATTTTAGGTTTTTTCATGTTAGTGATACACTGATGGAGAAGGTAATATTTCATTTTAGGTTTTTCATGTTTTTGATACACTGGCGGAGAAGGTAATATTTCATTTTCGTTTTTTTCACGTTAGTGATACACTGGCGGAGAAGGTAATATTTCATTTTAGTTTTTTTCATGTTGGTGATACACTGGCGGAGAAGGTAATATTTCATATTAGTTTTTTTCATGTTAGTGATACACTGGGGGAGAAGGTAATATTTCATTTTAGTTTTTTTCATGTTAGTGATACACTGGGGGAGAAGGTAATAGTTCATTATAGTTATTTTCATGTTAGTGATACACTGGGGGTGAAGGTAATATTTTTATGGATGATGATTAAAGAATCTTGATTGACCAGTTTTTTGTTTCATTTTCTTCTGCTATGCTTTGTCTTTTATTTGTTTTGTATTTATCTCTTCATTATACTTCTTTCTTTGTGTGTATATTTGACAGAAACTACTTGGACCCCCATCTCACCAAAATGCTCGCTTGGGACCCTGGCTTCCGGAAGAGGAGACAATGTTTATTGAGGAAACGCTTAAAGCTGGAGTTGGTGAGTTTGACGTGAACTTTTGTCGTTTTGGCGTCATGGCCAGCCCTCACATCAATAAAAACAACCTGAAAACGCATGCTTTCAATAATCTTATAATGTTTGTTTTCCATTTTTCCACCTTTCCTGGTAGAATCGCCAATTTAGCTGCTGCTCTTGTGACATTTTGTCACTTTATTTTCAGTGAGACTAGATATTTCTCTCTCTCTACAATAGGCTTTGTATTAAAGGCCTGAATATTTGAGGTAATTTGAGAGGACTCTGTGGTGTGTGATATTCATAGGCAATATTAGTAATTTCGAATCAATTTTGCTTTGAGTATTGAGACAGTTGCTGCAATCATATAATTTTTTAAAAGATTCTTCTCCATCTGAATCTTTGTCATGTTGTATGTCATATAGGATTTCATGTTCTTGTTCTTCAATGTTTCTTTCTATCTGAATCCATGTCATATGTCATTTAGGATTTCATGTTCTTATTCTTCAATGTTTGTTTCTATCTGAATCCATGTCGTATGTCATTTAGGATTTCATGCTCTTGTTAGTCACGTGTGCTCAACCAGTCGAGCATGATCTACCGTTCATTTGGCAGACGATTGCGGGATGGCTGCAGGACACACCTGCGAGATTTATCAGTTCGGTTTTGTCTTTTAGTGGATCATTTTGCTTAGACCTGGTGGGTTTGTGTTATATTTTTTCTTCTTTTGTCTGTGTGAATGTGGTTCACTACATTATGTCTCTAATTTGTATGTTAAAAGGAGTAATGCTGATCTGCCGATTCCATTCGTGAGAGCCTGTATGATACTTTTGGCTGGCAACTTAGTGTCGGTGCAATGGCGGTAAACGGTCTGATCGTTTTGCATTATACGCCCTTTTACAAATTTTAAAAGCCTCTGATTTCGTCAAATACCAATTTTTCCCCAAATTTTTGTCTTCTGCTTTCTTTTCTCTGTGTCAAACCTGTTAGAAAATTTTAAAAAGCGATTTTCGAAAATTTTGCATTTTCGGTCCTTTCAAAGAAAAACGTCAGGGATAGGCAGCCGCTTAGAAATGGTTTCTTTTATTTTTTGTTTAGGGTTGAGCCACGCTTAGGATCTGCCACCATTGGTAGACCAACGTATCTGCACATTTCGTATTTTCGAGAAAAATGCAAAAAACTTTTGATGATCAGCCTCTTTAAAGTTACCGACGAATTTTACTTTTAGTTGGAATGATGATTGACCAAAGTAAGTTGTGTTTAACCATGTACTTCTGTTTGGACCAGATGCATACAGTTTCTATAGTCAAATTTATGAAAACAAAATAGAAAACTGGTTCTTGATAGATACGTTGGTCTGCTAATAGAGGGCAGAGATCTTCAAAGGGCTGGGAAGTGTAAAAGTAGATGTCGTGTAAGTGATTTAGGCATGAGCCTTTTTTCTATCTTACTACATCAACACTCATTTGTTTCCCAGAGGGCAGAGATCTTCAAGGGCTGGGAAGTGTAAAAGTAGATGCCGTGTAAGGGATTTAGGCATGAGCCTTTTTTCTATCTTACTACATCAACACTCACTTGTTTCCTCTTTGTTTTGTTCCACAGGAAACTGGGCCACAATTAAAGAGGCTATAGGAACAGCGCGGTCCTCTCAACAGTTGAAAGACAAGTGGAGGAACATCAATAAAAATCAGATCAAAGAGGTGGCTGCCAGACTCGATATAGTCTACCCGGCACCTTGAGCATGGTTAGAGATAGATTATCACGCCAAGACTCAACTTGCCTGATCTCAGTCTGCTCCTAACCAGCAGTCCAGCTATGTAGGTCATGGCCAAGCAGTGCTGAGGTAGGCCGCATCCAAGTGACGAGCTGTTCCACCTATCTCATGTACATGTATATATGCAAGTGGCAGAATGGTCTTAAACAACAGTATCCATGTTGCAGGGACAAAACTGAAACATAAGCCTTCATAGTTCTGCTGATATCTGGTGCTTTAACATTCTTCATGCATACACAAACTTGTATAATCTCAATTAGTCTGCCGTGTTGACCAGGATATTAATATTTTATCTTCATGAGATTGAATGGACTTTCAAGTTGAAGAATGCAAATGTTGCTGAAAGCAATGGAAGCAAGCAAGTTTTACCAACCAGAGGATAAAAATGTTTATCTGAATGCCACCCATTGACAGCATCCACCCGTTGGAGCTCTGGAAGCTTTAAATACTCACTGAAAGCTTCTGCTTATTTCTTAATGCTCTCTTTGAAAAAAAAAAAAGTAAAAATACGGGAATTTAGTTCTGTGTTGCAAGCATTGATGGATCAAGAGCCAACAATAGTTTATTATCCAGGGTTTGTTCTTGTACAAGAATTGAGCTAACACTAGTGTGGCCATGCAGGAGAGTTTTGGGCATGTTCTGTGTGGGTTTTCATTTATAATTTCTTGTACTTGGTCTTCAATTGTAATTTTCTGTACTTGGTCTTCAATTGTAATTTCCTCTACTTGGTCTTCAATTGTAATTTCCTCTACTTGGTCTTCAATTGTAATTTCCTCTACTTGATCTTCAATTGTAATTTCCTCTAATTAATAAATTGGTCTTCAGTTGTAGTTTCCTCTACTTGATCTTCAATTATAATTTCCTCTACCTGGCCTTTAGTTGTAATATCCTCTGCTTGGTCTTCAATTGTAATATCCTCTACTTGGTCTTCAGTTGTAATATCCTCTACTTGGTCTTCAGTTGTAATATCCTCTACTTGGTCTTCAGTTGTAATTTCCTCTACTTCGTCTTCAGTTGTAATATCCTCTACTTGTTCTTCAGTTGTAATATCCTCTACTTGGTCTTCAGTTGTAATTTACTCTACTTGGTCTTCAGTTGTAATATCCTCTACCTGGCCTTTAGTTGTAAAATCGTCTACTTCGTCTTCAATTGTAATATCCTCTACTTGATCTTCAGTTGTAATTTCCTCTACTTCGTCTTCAGTTGTAGGTTCCTCTACTTGGTGTTCAATTGTAATTTTCTCTACTTGGTCTTCAATTGTAATTTCCTCTACCTGGTCTTCAGTTATATTATCCTCTACTTGGTTCTCAACAGCAATATCCTCTACTTGGGTTTTTCAATTGTTATTTCCTCTGCTTGGTCCTCAATTGGAATATTATCTACTTGGTCCTCAATTGGAATATCCTCTACTTGGTTCTTCAATTGTTATTGCCTCTGCTTGGTCCTCAATTGGAATATCCTCTACTTGGTCCTCAATTGGAATATCCTCTACTTGGTCTTAAATTGTGATATCCTCTACTTGGTCCTCAATTGGAATATCCTCTACTTGGTCCTCAATTGGAATGTCCTCTACTTGGTCCTCAATTGGAATATCCTCTTCTTGGTCCTCAATTGAAATATCCACTACTTGGTCTTAAATTGTGATATCCTATATTTGGTCCTCAATTGGAATATCCTCTACTTGGTCCTCAATTGGAATATCCTCTACTTGGTCCTCAATTGGAATATCCTCCACTCGGTCCTCAACTGGAATATCCTCTACTTGGTCCTTCAATTGTTATTTCCTCTGCTTGGTCCTCAATTGGAATATCCTCCACTTGATCTTCAATTATTATTTCCTCTGCTTGGTCTTCAATTGGAATATCCTCTAATTGGTCTTCAATTGTAATTCCCTCTACTTGGTCTTCAACTCTAATTTCCTCTACATTCAAAGAAGACACGACAGGACTGGGCCCATGTGTTGTTCAGAGATAAATTAGGTTCACTATGTCGTTTTGTGATCGGCTTTTACAGGTCTCGAGACATTCTCATGAGAGGTACATGCCTAGTTGAGTGTGGATCCGTAATGGTCTGGGGTGGGACTGGCAGAGAATTTCTCAAATCAATGTAAACAGACCTATCAGGTCAAAGAGACAGCGGTGGGGTCACAATCACTATGAAGTGTGAAGAAATGCAGAAGTCAACGCCCAAGAATTTTGAAAATGGGGGTGAGTGACATCACGCTAACATTGCGAATAATCTTTTTGTTTTTTTTTCTGTTTTTGAACACCCATCTCGAAACATTTGTCAAATGGACCTAGTTCCTCTCTGAATAAGCGTTTAAACTTTCTTTCTCAGTATTTTTTGGATACATTTAAGACAAGAAGTGGCCTTAACTTTTGTTGAGCAGTATACGTTATAGGGGGTAGAAAATCTTGGGTGGGTTTTGCTGTGCACTGTTTGGGGCTTGATGGTCATCAATATTTTTTTTACTTTTTGTTTTTTATGGGTTTTTTTGTGTGTGTGTGTGGGTTTTTTTTTCTTTTTGTGTTTTGTTATGGTTTTTGTGTGTGTGTGTGTGTGGGGTTTTTTTTTTTCTTTGTGTTTTTTGTTATGGTTTTGTGTGTGTGTGTGTGTGGGTTTTTTTTCTTTTTGTTTTTTTTGAGGTGATAATATTTTGTCTGTAAATTTAAACTGTAAATTGTAAATCATATCCCATTTAGGCACTGTACCTTTTGTTATTATGTGTATTGCTTTTATTGTTTATTTTAAATGCTTCTTTCCCTCCTTTGCAAATTCTCCTTTTCTATACGCCTTCTATTTCTGTTCTCCTTGTTACTTTAACTAGTCCATCGACTTACTTTTTCGATGGGCACAGATATGATCTGATGGACTCGAAAGGAGCCGTAAAACTCCAAATAAACAAAGGAATTACAAGCACTATATTTACTTTCATAAACACACTTTCATTCAGATTGCACAAAACATCTTGATATAAAATAAAGAACAGCTAATTAAGTGAACTTACTCCCGCTTGTAGCTAGATAAAGAGTTTATTTCTTTGAAAGCATACAGTAACAGTATAATAATAAAATATAATATAGTGTATATTTTCCCCACTTTGAAATCATTTGTAAGTTTACGTAACAGTAACATGTAGCTATCTCATTTCAAATTGTTTTTTGTTTTCGTTTTTTTTTAAATTCTTTAAGATTAGTCAACATTCAACAGAGCAAGTATTTTGTCAGAGAGCAAAGGGTCAGTCAATCATCTTTTTGTCTCTTTTTTTTTTTGTCTGTTTAGTTTTTTAGTATGTCTCGATTTTTATTTATTTGAACTTAAGTAATTCTCAGAGAAAATAATGAAATCAAACAATGGTTTGGAGTCAAGTCTCACTACATACATAGCTCTTACAAGATAATAAAATGTGCGACCTGACATTACAAAGGTTCAATCTACAGTTGTGGTAAAATTGAGTTTATTAGTTTGAAAGGTTCTATCTGCCTCCAAGAACGGCTACACAACTTTTTCATGCTCTGCATATTTTGTCTCCATATGCATTAAATAAAGGATCATCATAAATTTTTCTCTATGTTTTCTGTGTTGGATCAAAACCTTGAGGCCGTTTTCTCAGAACTGCAAAATGTGTAGATAGAACCCTTTTAATGTCAGCTCACGACCAATGGTTTGCCCACCATTGCTTACTACCTACCCGTCTACAAAAAGATAAACTGGTGCAATAGTTTGTGCACAATGGATAGCTAGAGATGACAATATAGACATGGAAATTTGGGTTGCAGAATAGTCGAGATAGTACAGTGCTCATTACGTCATATTTTATGGCAGCTGAATTGAAATTTTTAATGTCCTATGCAATTCAAACTGCCATTGCCAAGACTTTTTGCACCGGCGTAATTTGCCGGTCAGACCTCCAATTTTATCTTTCTTTCTTTCTTTATTTTGTTTTTAAAAATGAATTAGATAGACATACAATAGTATGAGGGAGAAGAACAATCTGAAACATCGAAATTTTTATTTTCACAAAGCTCATTCGAACACAGGCCGTTGGAATGGTGGGTATATATCAGTATCAGAGTTAATAGACCACATCTCAGTGGCCTTGTGAAATCAAACTGTGACAACATTAAATACAACTTTATTTGATTGTCAGTTACATGAGAGTGCCGCCATCATGGGACTAAATCTGTAATTATAAAAAGCTAATAGTAGTTGACATTTACAAATTGACCCTTTGACCTCTGACTGACAGTGACGGTTGAAAAGATATAACCCTTTCTGTGCCAAGACTCTTTTTACAATGCCAGCCTGCAGTAGTGAGTGATGTATTTAGTGAGTAAGATTGAAATAGAATAATGAATTATGTAAGAAAAGACTAACAAAGGCTTCAGACTTGTCTATCTCTTGCCATGCACTAGAAGGAATCCTATTTGTAAATAGGTAGGATATACTATTTATTATCATAATTCTAAACTAAATTTGATCCAATTTCTCCATTCCATGAACCCTTTACTAGTTCATCTTAACATTCATTTTGACATATTCAAAACTATGGTAATGCATTTATTGTAGCCCTCATTTGAGCGCACTCTTCTAAGATAACTTATCATTGTAACTCAACACTCTAACCATGCAAAGATGAAAGGACAACTTTAAAAATAAATAACAAGAAAGAAAAAAAAGGAGTCCATCGGCACAGAAATTTGAAAGTAACTTGATTACGAATTTCATCACCTTATGGTGATTGATCGGCACAGAAAGGGTTAATATACAGATGTAAGCATATATTGTAATACAATAATAATTTATTGAAGAGGTTGATATGTCAAAAATAGTAAGAGAATGTCCTCATCCACAAATGAAGTATGACAACAGTTTATTATAAATAATTGTTCACATGAAAAAAAAGTCTTCTTGAAAACAGTCAAACATTATGTTGGTGCAAGCAAAATTTTTTTTAAATGAGAAAAATTGAAAACAAATCTTGAAAAAATAGAAGTATATAGTATAACACATTAAATTATTACATGTATTATTTTATCTGTAAATATATAAATATAAGTATATAACCTTTTGAGAAACAAGAATGCAGTTTTTCATCTGCTGTGTTTGGTGTTGTTTTAAACTATTAGTGATGGAATTTCCTGATTCAGGGACTCCATTTTGAAAATGGGATCCTGTTTTGGCTGTACATTTGATGAATCAAACATTAATCTTGTGTCACAGCATGCTTTTGGTCAATGGAATTAGTCCAGTATTATTTTTAGAGAAATTAAAGTAATGCACTGTAACGTTTGTTAGTTAGTCTGCGTGCATTATTATCATTTTAGAAGGCATCATCTGAATTTGTATTAAGGTTTGGTCAGCCCAGAAATCCCAGGGAAATATTTTATCTGTCTGGTTCCATCCCTGAACTATTTAAATGGAAATAAAATTAAAAGCACACAAACGCGAGATCTTGATACACGTATTTTGATCATACTAATGTGTAAAAAGGCAGCAGTTCGTTTGGTTTTGTTTGTAATCTTTTTGTTGGTTATAATCTGTTTTTAATTTTTGTTTTTGTTTGTTTTTTAATTTTAAAAAATAGTTTGTTTTGTTTGTTTTGGTGTTTCGATTTTCTTTTTAGTTATGGCCATGCTTTTTGGGGGTTTTCATTTCTTTCTTTTATT
>JAOYNN010189564.1:0-10865 GCA_025770095.1 Goniobranchus kuniei
CCAAAGAGGTAAGAAAAAGAATGTAGTTGTTAAATCAAGTAATTGTCGGTTTATATAATAGAGGAATAATTAAATAGTGATATCTATTGAATAATTTTAAAACACGATTTATTCTCATCATTTAAAATGCACCAATTTGGTATCTCATTGACAAGACTAGACTAAAATAGTGACTTAAATTTGTCCGATAATTTGGCACTGTACCCCTATTTTGGGCTATTGAAGTGTCAAAGATGCTAGAACTCCCATGACACCTGTCAATCATAATAGGTTTAGTTGCTCTCATGAAGGGAAGTTTGGCGCGATGCATCATGCGATGACGAAGGCGGAGATGAACCTCAGCGGTCTCTAACCCTTTCCCTTTACGGGCCAAAATTGTATTTTCCAAAAATTTGGAGTGCCACATTCGTACGCATGAAGAAGTCGTATTTTGTATATGGGAAATTTATCATACACACCAGTGTACTGAAATTCATGTGACTTGTCTCTGTCAATCGCAATACCCCTAGGCCTAGTTGAGCACATGAAGGCAATACTCTCCGATGGCAAAGGCCTAGCTAGACCTCAGGGGTCAGGGTCACCAAACTTATCCATCCAAGAGCCAAAATTGTATTTTCCAACAATTTGGAGTGACAAATTCGTGGGCACACAAGCACACACACAGACAGACACATGCAAACACACACGCATACACACAAACAAACACACAGACAGACTGACACCATTTACTCGATCCTTTTATAATACTAGGACAATAAAAGCAGTTTCAAACAATCATACGCACATTTTATATTGGGAGGTAACTTGAAAATAGAGGGGGTAACCTGAAATCGGCTTCAGCTTACCGGTGAGATATGCTGAAAACAGATTCAGCATACCGGGGGGTATACTGAATCTGTTTTCAGGTGACCGGGGGGTATGGTGAAAACGGGGTAATCTGAAAACACTACACCGGGTCTCCCTTCGCCTTGACATTGGGGCTCATGAACACATTTGTTCTTTTGTTTACAAAATAAAAATTGAAGTTAGAATTTAAAATGGTTATAATTACATTTAATTCTTGAATATTTCTGTTTCTAAATATATTAAAACGTTTGTTTTTTTTTTGTATGCTACTGGGGGTATTATAATACAATTCGTGCGCCTTCATGATCTTGTTCATAAAACTCCGTAAAGTGTACAAATTGTTTATTAATTCGGGACGAGGTCATGTTCGCAGCCACGGACTTGTGAGTGACTGCGCGACACGACAGAATTCCGAGTGGCCCATAAAATGAAATAATATTGTTCTATTACACCCATCTTCTATATATAATGTATGATAACATTCGTTGAACTATTCACTGATTTGACTTAAGAAATCTAGTTTAACGTCTATAGGTATTTTTTTCAATTCAGAACTATCGAAATATTAGGCTACATCGCGTGTTATGCAAATGAAGAATGCCAGTCTGTAAAATACTTGTATACAATCTGGGTCCCATTTGTTTATGCTTGGCGGACATGATGGAGACATACGAAACTGGTTGCCAGATTGGCGTAGTTATGCAAAATTATTATTTTCACGAAAACAAAGTTGGCTACCATGCATTTAATAGTGCTTAAGGAATAATTTTATAGTTTCATCAAGACTTTAACTCAAGGCAGACATAAAGGAAAATATTCTGAGTGAAAAAACGAAATAGGCGGAGGAGAGGAAGAAGCAAAAAAAAAAATAAAAAAGAAAAGAAAAGAAAAAGAAAAAAAAGGTGAGGAGGAGCAGTAGGAGGAGAGCAAGTAGAAAAAAAAGGGATGAGGATGAATAGGGGGAGGAAAAAGAAAGGAGAGGAGTAAGAAGTAAAAGAAGAGGAAGAAGTAATTATTACTTTCGCGGTAAATTTATTTTCCACCTGGCAATCACTTCCGGACGATCCATCACAGCAACCAAGTGTAAACAGACGGGACCCAAATTGTATACAAGTACCGAAAATCACACGGTTAGATATGATGGCTTAGCACCCACCCCAACAAACGGCCATTGCAATGATTACGAGTGATCAAATATTGGCATATTTAAATTTCATAATTGAACCCAAAAGCAACATGCTAACAAACCTATACAGAACTGTTGAAGCCAAGCGATCTCATCACGCAGAGAGTAAAATCTTCGACCTCAATAGGGATGACTTTCAGTTTCACTGTTGAAAGTGCAATCCAGAAAGGCTCCACTGGAAATATTTATGCCTTTGATATGACTTTCATCGGAAGTTTGGGCCTAGATCTAGTTGCAGTTGATTCTTGTTGGCGTGCTAGGCCAAAAGCTAGTTGGAGTCGATGTGTTTGTTATGTGTAGGCCAAGTAGAACAGATCTAGATATCGAGACCAGAATCTATATCTAGATTAGGCCCCTATCTTCTGGCTCAAATGGTTCGATCAAAGCATCGGTAAGTTCTGTCCATGTCTTCCCTTTTTGTAACAAAAATAATTTAGGCCTGGATCTAGATTTAGATGTAGATTCAACATCTAGATTTATAGATCAGAACTCAATCAAAGCAGAAATGGGTGTGCCTATCGATCGCTAATTCGGACGTTATATAATTTCTTTGATCACAACCTAGGTCACCACTGCAGGCCTATCTTAAAATAGCACAGGGTGAAAGAAGTCTCCATATAAGCTGCCATTTCATTGGCTAAGGCTAAGAGTCATCGTGCCTTTTTGCCTAGCGACCTGTTTTATGGAAATTTAAAGCACCCTAGCAACCAGGGCTAACGAATGGAAGGGGTATAGTAAAACTGATTCCATAGTCGGCATGTGGAGTGGAGTAAACTGCATGTGGGCGTCAACCATGAAGAGACTAGAACGATTTTTCTGTCAATTCAATTCAACTCAGTTCAAAAGGCTTTATTTATCCCCGAAGGAACAATTAAAAAGAACAAAAATTAGTGCATTAAATAACACAAAAATGTACAAATACATGTTCAAAATAAAAAAAATAAACTTGTACATATGATACAACAATGTTAGATATTAGTTTAATATAGTATATACTATATTACATTATATTATGTTGCATTAAATTGTATTATATTGTATTATAAATATCATATTGTATCATATCATATTACATCATATCACGTCATGCCGAACGTAGACAATTATATCATATTATATTATATTGTTGTGTGGCCCGGTAGCTGAGTTGGTAGAGCGGCTGACTGCTATGCGAGGTGGCCCGAGTTCGATCCCAGCCGGACAGTGTGTTGTTGTTTTTTCGGGGCCTCCTGTTCACCCAGCAGTATAAAGGGGTAGCTAGGTCTTTCCAGACTTGGCAAAAGTAAAGTCGGCGTGGAAAGCAATGGCAAACTACCACATTATGCCGTATGCCTAGTATAATGAAGGCTCTAACCCTAATTCAAGTAATTCCCCTACACTCAGTCACGGGTACGGGACTATCTTTACTTACTTTATTCTGTGGTCAGGCTCGCTTTTGTATCATCAGAACGGGGAGATACCAGGAGGAAGTGGCATATTCAGCGGTCAACTCCTTTGTCTATGCATTGTCTTTATGACCAACGAAGGTTTTATGCTACTTTTGGGCACACAAAAAATTAGGCGGCACTTATCACCATTGAATTAGGAAATATAGAATCTATTTTGCTGAAAATATATTTTTCCTTATTCAATGCCTGTCACCAAGTATCTCAAGCCCTTTGTGACTCTTAACCTCACGAACTCAGGTATTTGTTTATTGAATCGCCCTTTCGAAAAGTTCAGACATCATAAGATACTACAGACTTAAAATCTTTGTAAATATACATAGATCTCTACCAGTGACTTGCTGATCTCTACATGTCGTAATATACGGGATGTTAGGTCACGGTAAAACTTCAAAATAGAGCGAAGAGATAAAACCACGAGTTTGCTAAGGGGTAATTAACTGCTCAACTGTTTTAGTAATTCGACTTTCCAGTTCTTTACCCTATTTGTTTACGCCTGGAGATATTCTAGATGTAGACTAGATTTTGACTCTTTTACTTGTTCCAGTGACGTGATCAGCTCCATCTAAAGAGGAAGTCATGTTTTGCAACATTTAGGCCTACAACATTGCATTCATGCAATGTTTTTGCACGTGGAAGAAGACTCCAATAAGAGTATAGCATACTAAAGCTCAGAGACCATCTACTAAAAAGTTAGGGAGGGTCTACATACATAGGCCTACACGGTAACCTTGTACCTAGACCCACAGTCTACATCAAAGGTAACCGTGTACCTAGACCCACACACAGTCTACATCCAAGGTAACTGTGTACCTAGAACCATCGTCTACGTACATGGTAACCTGGCATGTAGACTGTGGGCCTAAGTACATGATAAATGTCATACATGGTGTATTAATAATCGCAGACCCTGCCATGGAATAATTGTAGATCTTAATGAGGGAGTTCTTCCATATATGCTCCCTCAAGTAATCGACTATGTTTTAGATTACTCCTATTATTGCAGCGAACCGCTCGGGCCATAGCCTTTACAAAGATCTGCCAAACAAAACATACTGACGGGGGGCTAGCTCATTGATCTTTGCATGGCAATTTATTTCACTTATCGATGACGCAAGAATAGGTCAGCATAGTCTACAATTAAACAGATTTGGAAACCCTACCATTTAAGTGCCATTCGATGTAAAAACAAGAAATTATTACACGACTGTAGGCCTACTGTTTTTATGTAAACATGTCAAAGTATAGTGAACAATACGATAGCTGTGAATTAAGACATTGCTTATAAATGCACAAAGCTATTCAACGCATCCTTTATAAGTGCACCCCTTAACTCCAATTTTTCTGAGCGCACCCCGTGTGCTACACGCGGATAATATGGTAGTATAATATAGATCTAGTTGTATAATATAGATCTACGATAAATCTAGATCTATATGTACGTTTTATTGGCTTAAGAATGGTAAACCATGGTGTGTTAGAAGTCACTCTATGGTGTCCCTCCTTTCATGTCTGAGTGTCCCGCATTTTGACTTCATGAAGTGGGCAGCCCTGGTGTCAGAAAACTCTTCTTATTAACTCTTTTTCCCAGTTGTGTGGCTATCATGTTTCTTGGCTTTGAAAAATCCTGTCTTTTGGCTTAAACAGTAACTGCAAACTGCGCAATCAACCAATTCAAGACAGTTATCAAAACTGCACCAAATATTTTCTGAATGTTTTTTTAGTTCTCTTGCTGAGGTAGTGTCTGTTGAAATTTGCCTGTTTTTAACATTTCTAATTTTGCAAATGCATTTTTGACAAATGTACTTTGAATGTCTGTCATTTAACATGTTTCTTAATACCAATGTAAAAAATCATTAAGATATCACAGGCATCTGGATTTTTGTACCTTGATTTTTGTTTGTAGCATTCCATTGTCACCAACACCGGCATAATTCATTTCATAAAGAAACATGTTTATCCAGTGTATGCTCCATCATGAAATGGTAATTTGCACAAAAATTGCACAGGAAAGAAAAACAAATGAAATATTTCAGTTCCAATTTATACCGGGAATAACAAAATTTTAATAAGCGCAAATACTAAATTTGAAGAGGATACTAAATTTTCACACATCATAAGTCTGAAAACACTGGACTTAACTGGTAAAGTAAAAATAAAATATATCTGCCCGACCAATTTTGAGATATTAATATTTTTGTTAACAAACTTTGGAAATTTCTATCCTTTCTCAAAGGTTGATAACATGGAAATGACAACAGCTACCAAAATAGAACTTTCATTGAAATGTAGTTCGACAATTAAAGGTTGGAAATTAACGAGAAATGCGCAAAAATGATAAGGGAATCATTCAATTTTATTGTATTGCTTAAAGGGTAAAAAAATGCAATTTCCTTTAAAATGTGCATCAAAAATCACGTGAACAAGCACTACCTGATTTATTGCCCGTTAAATGTCAACACATCAGGGGAAAAGTCACCGACCATTGCTGGCGCGTAATCTGAGATCTCCCGGTTAACAATGAAGAGCCAAAGCAGAGGAGTCGCTTTTGGGATTTGTCGTTCTTCATGGGAACCGCCCCTGTGATACTAATTGCAATGCTGATACACTTCAAAGGCAAAAACTACAATCCAGGTTTTGAAGCACTTTGCAACACCTTGTCTTCTTCTTCTTCTTCTTCTTCTTTTTCTTCTTCTTCTTCTTCTTCATCTTCTTCTTCTTATTCTTCTTCTTATTCTTCTTCTTCTTCTCTTCTTTATGTCTTTTCAGCTGATTGGAAAACATTTCCAGTCAACAAATTCCAGTTGCTTCTCTCCTGTGCCAATCTTTTCATTGACATCTTTGTGTATCCTGTTTCCCTCTTCTCTCGCTCCAGTTCTCTGTTCTACCATGTAGCATTTACTTTTACCCTATAGGTTCCGTACTAGACTCTTTCCTATTAGTATATTGTGGACAACTTTGCTCTTCTGTGAACATATGCAGCTGCAGTAGCCACTTCATCAATTTTGTTTTAAAAATTTTCTGATAATATTTGTAAAAAGCTTCGATATTCAGGGTTTAATAATTTCAGGCCAAAATAATTTGACGGTTCTCTTCAAGCATCTTTTTCTATTGTAAAATTATTATATTATCTGTCAGCTTGTTTTCGTGATTGGTCATTTTTCATTGCTTTATGTATAGTGTTAGCAATGATTTGACGTTTGAATGGAATATATTTAGGTCGGCTCATTCTGGTAAACTCTTGTTTGACTAAACCTTACTTACAAGAAACAAAATATGGATGGATGGATGAAAATACGACAAAAGATAGATCTCATGCATTGGATTTGTGAGGTGCCATGCATTGAATTTATTTTAATGCAAAATTAACCAGTTTCTACAATAAAACTATAACTATTTAAATTAGTCCAGTTGAGTTTGTGTTTGAACCAATTTCATGAGAGGAAAAACGTTGACATACTTTTTCTCATGTGCTTGGACTGAAAATCTTTTTTAAAACGAAAATGGATTGAAAGATTATTTCTTTTCTTTAAATTTTGCACACTCTTGTCCCCTTTCAACTAGGCTGTTACACTTCTGAGATTTTATTGACATAAAAGATGAATAATGGAAGCGTTAGGATGTGTTCTTCTAATTTTTGTTTTTCATGTTATTTTCAGACTATATTCCTTTTTTTTTTTTCAATTAATATGCCAATCTTCATTGTGTAATATGAGACAAAAATACACCACCAAAACAAGAATGGTCTAAGTTTAAGTTTGCCTTGAAGGACATTTCCTTTTTCAATCGGTGCTCATTTTGGCTCAAAGTAGTCAGAGCAAGAACAATGTCTCACATCTTGCTGAACTTTCAGATATCTTTGGGTTTCTTTTAATAACGCCAAAAATTACTTCAATTCATAGAAATCAGGTCTTAGATGCCAATTTGGATGTTTCATTGTCAGAACCCACTGTGAACCTTGTCTATCATTTGCAGTGCTGTGCATGAATATAATCAAAATTTGTCCCTGTCATCCGAAGCATTTAACCTTTAACGTCCTCAAGGACTGCTAACAGCTGCAATGGCTGAAGTCCTGAAGTGCAGCACTACCACTGCTCAGATCTACACTTTATTTTACAATCATTATCAATTACTTACAACTGTCTTGTTTCCAGGATGTGTCCTCTACTTTATGGAGAAATGAAAAGTAAGTACTAACTAATAATTACCTTCACTTATAATAGCTTCTTTTTGAAAATTACAGGCTGAATAAGAGCAACTCAATAGCTAGTCGTACTCACAACGGTGACAGAAAGTTAAATCTGAGTGATATTTTTTATCAACCACATGTAGACAGATGCAGATAATGCACAATCTGATATTTCTGTTGATCCAGACACTGGATTAGGTGATGAAAGGTCTAGGTCTAGTCTATATCAAGGTATAATGAAAGGCATAGGAGTTGATCAAGTGGCAGCAGGCCATTAGTACTCATGAAGTGGGTCAGAAATTGACCCTAGATTTGCAGTCTTGCTATCATTTTGTTCACTCATCAATCATCTATTACTCTGCCAACTTCCATCCATCTTAGTCATCAAATAAATGTATAAGTTAAATATCATAGAATGGTATTATTTTATTAGAAGTTCCATAAAGAAAGTTAGGACAGAGAGGAGAAAAATCAGGATAGTTCTTTGGTTGAGTCATACTTAGCAGTGACATTTAAGTATGTCAATTTTTCTCCAAATGATTCAATTTGCTCGGCTGAAAAACCTTTACATGGATAGGTTTAACCAATACGATTTTCCTTTTTTTCATTTATCTATCCATTTACGTCAGAAAGTTGAAAAGGAAGTGAGGAATTAGGATTTCCATGAAATCAATAAAATAAACAAACAAACAAACACAAAAAGAACATACAGAGCAATCAAACATCACAAAGGCCAGACCTCAAAATTTCAGATTAGTAATAGGATTTATGAAAACAATCACAAATTCTTTTATTCTCAATTGATCATTGTATCCTTTGTTATTGAATATCTAAAATATTTTACTTATGTATACTTTAGAGTAAAATTGCATTCTAATATTTTTATGTAGTTTTATTTGGGGTCAGTGGGTTTTTTTTTTTAAGTTTTACATGCTTGGATTTCTTTTGCTTCTCATGATATTTATGTGTTCTTGACAATGTACATTGTTTCTCATTCCATTGATTTTAGTTAAAGAGCCATGCAAGTTACTGAAATGTAGACCTTTATAGAGTAGAGAAAGATGTGTCTTATATGTTGAGTCATTCTCTAGATGAAAGAATGTGAACGTATAATATTTAATTAATGTTCTTTCATTTCTACATCATTCCAACATTACTAAGATATTGCCTGTTAATAAACTTTTTTTTAAACCATATTGTCAACTACCAATGTCAGCAAGTTGGCAGTTAAAGTATAAGATTTAGAGCATAATTCAAATATCTATATAAGACAGATCTACAGCTTTGCCACTCTCTTTTCATCTGAACCAACAAAGTCAGGCATTTTGGATTCATGAGTGCCAATACAATAAATTATGATAAATTGTCTTGACAGTTGTGCCAAGTGTCAATTAACAAAATATATGTAATATAAACATCTTAGACGAGCGATTTTGTAACTTGCATTTGAAGTACCAGTATATGTCTTCCATAGTTCTTGCTAACTTTATTCTTACTTCATGGACAAAGCTCTCGAAATCATGCTTGTTGTTATTTTAGTAAACAGCTAAGCCTTGATTTTTTTTTGGCATCAGTTTTTATTGTGACATATTGTGAGAACAACACACAGTCTGTTCCTGATATGTTTTGCACTTAATCAAAAAAGGTAATTCTCTCCTTTGTCTCTTTGTTAGAAGTTACAGGTTTCTCTCTCACTTTTCAATATAGTTGCCAGTGAATGAGTGAGAGAGGGAAGAGAGGAATTGTTAGTGTGTTGTGACAGCGAAAACAAGATGGTTGAGGGGAGGGGGGAAGGAGGATATATATAATACATAAATATATTTTACATCCAATTGCAAGTGAAAAGTGTTTTTGTCTGTCTGTCTGTCTGTCTGTCTGTCTGTCTCTCTCTCTCTCTCTCTCTCTCTCTCTCTCTCTCTCTCTCTCTCTCTCTCTCCACTGTTCAGTTAATATCTAAATTTGATGTAGATGTAATTTCTAAGGGTCATTGGTATATTTATACATTACAGATCACAATCAATAATTTATACTTCTAGAGGTGGATGGACGTCCTGATTTATGTTAGAAATGTAAGGTCGATGTCAGTGTTTTAGAGAGGCCTTCTTTGGATGACTGAGGGAACATGGCTGCAGTGAACTGGTTAGTGAACGGAATATATGTAGTCCTCACACTCACACTTGATTTTTCGTTGTCACCTAGATTAGATTTAGATTTAAACATAACTTTACAAAAACTCATCGATCAACCAGACACATGGATTCTAATCAAAACAACACATTAAAAGAGATAATTAGGCCAAATAATAATGAGAATCCCAGCCATGTGATTGGCGACAAAACAATGGAAAAAAAGGTTCTTGTTTTGTTTGTTTCGTTTTTTGGTTTTATATTTTTTTGCACAATAATTCTGTTGAAATAAAAAGTTGCCTTACTTAGACGTCTTCATCAGAAGAATCTTTAAAGAAGTTCTGTCCCTCTCATCTGTCAGCAAATTTCATCTACACTTAAGTTCATTTGTCAATCGCATATCTTGCTATTCTTCTGCAAAGCTTTTAGTGCTATTCTTCTGAAAAGGAGTGCAAAATGTATAATTTCTTCCAATACATTGACATGTACTAAAATTTCATCAGCTGTTTCTGGTGAGTGAAAGTTTGACCCAAAAGAAAAAAACAAGAAATCATTTTTGTTATGCCCTTATATGAATAGAATTTTTAGAGTCATTGAGAAAGTAAGACATTTAAGATAGGTTGGGTTTTTTTTATCTTGTTCCTCTATAAAGTAAAGTTTGATTGACATTAAAATAAATTGAGAGAATGATTCAAACAATACATTATGTGTAATCATTTAACAACTAATAACTATATATATTGAAGTGACACAGTTGATGGAGATTTGTGCTTTTTGTTGTCTCATTGGCTTGGTTACTTTTATTGTGCAATGTATTTCCCAGCATGGTATTGCTAATCAATGTGTAATAATAACAGTTGTTATCAGTTGAATTTTTTCTCTACCTGTTGCCCTTCCTGTTCAACTTATGATTGTGAATGGGGAGATCACTGTTCTGGTATGCAGAGCCTCCCTCTTTCAGATTTGTCATAGGTTTTTATACTCAGATCATATACACAGACTTGCCAACCTTCCCGATTTTGTCGGGAATTTCCCTAATTTTTACCTCGTTCCCGATCTCCCGAAATTGCATG
>JAOYNN010189675.1:0-10865 GCA_025770095.1 Goniobranchus kuniei
CCTCATCATTCTTCTGATAAACCACATCCCTACTGCTTCTAGCTTCTTTTCTGTTTCTTTGTTTAATGTCCAACATTTGTATCCATATAATAGGACTGACCATACATATGTTTTCATTACCCTTATTTTCGTTTTCACTCCTATGTTTCTGTTTGTCGTATTGATTTCATGTTTTGGAAAATATCTTTGGACATGACTATTCTTTTTCATATTTCTCCCATGCATTTACCATCTGATGTTATTAAGTAGCCAAGATATTTGAATTTTGAAACTTGTTTAATTTGTTGTCGGTTATTAACTAGTTTGCATTTGGGGTTCGTGGGATTTTTTAAAATGACCATGCATTTTGATTTTTTATCACATTTAGAGACAGGCCCATTTTTCCACTCTCTAACACAACAGTATCCAAATGTGTTTGAAGCTGTTCTTCAGATTCTGCAATTAAAATTGTATCATCTGCATATCTGAAATTATTAAGATTTTCACCATGTATCTTTAGTCCTGGAATATTCTCTAGATTCCTTAAGATCATTTCACTGTATAGATTAAAAAGATCAGGCGACATTACACATCCTTGTCGCAAACCTCTTCATGTATTTGAATTCATTATGTTCTCCCTCAATTCTTACAGCTGCAGTTTGGCCTAGTATAGATTATGAATAAATATCAGATCTTCACCATCAATGTCTAGTTCTTGTAACATCTGAAACAATTCTTCCTGTATGACTCTGCCAAAAGCCTTTGAAATATCAATAAAGCCGAGATGGAGATCTCTTTTGCATTTCTATACTTCTTTCCATAAGCATTGATAAAGTGACTATTGCGTTTCTAGTTCCTTTATCATGCACAAGCCAAAATGTTTTGTGGATAAATCTGGTCTTAGACACTTTTCCATTCCATGCATCAAAACTCTCAAAAGAATTTTTGTAAAGTGGCTCATTAACCTGATTGTTCTATGAAGATCACATTCTGTTGCTCCAGGTGTTTTGGTAGTACTATGAAAACAGATTTGCAAAGGTCTTCTGGGATTGTACCACTGCCATAGATTGCATTTAAGAGCTTTGCTGTTAAATCTTTTCCTACATCCCCTGTAGGATTAGTGATCTCTATCGGTATGTTGTCTGGTCCTGTGACTTGACCTTTGTTCATTTCAGGTTTTGCATACACCCCTGTCATCTATGAACAGATCTTCTGAATAACTATTTGATATTTCCTCTCTTTCTATTAGCATTGTTCCATCTTTTGACTTAATGCAGCCAGGGTTGCTGCATTTGATTTTCTTACCACTTACCTCATTTATTTGAGAGTGCATTAATTTACTGTCTACCTTTTGGTTTTGCTGTATCACCTGACATTGTTGATTTATCCATTCTTCTTTTGCCTCATTACATTTTTTCTTGATCTTTTTGTTTAAATCTTTCTATTTGGCTTCTTCATTTTTTGATTTACGTCTTTCTTCCATCAACTGTAGTATGTCTTTGATTATCCATTTCTTATGCTCCTTTACATCTTTTTTAGGAATATTTTACTCTATGACTTCACTAAGAGACTTTTTCATTTCTGACCAAAGTTCTTCTGCTACTGAGATGTTGCTTAGAGTTTCAAATTTATTTTGCACAGCTACAGTAATTTTGTCACTTAACTTTTCAACAGAATTTAATAGATTCATTTGAAATGTGGGATTGCTCTTTGACTTTTCGATTTTCTTAAGTTTTATCGCAAATTCACTCTTGACTGGAATATGACTCATGACTGAATCACAATCAGCTCCCATTATCATAATGTCTTGCGACTTCAGATAACTGTTTGCATTTCCTATTTCTTCATAAAACTTTTCTATTTCTTCATCTTGAACGTTTATACATACACTTGAATAATAGTTAGATTAAATGGTTTGCTTAATAGTTTAGCCACAATAACTCTTTCTGCAATTGGACACCAGCTCTTCTGATTCTTTGCTGTTGTTTCATCAAATTATATCCCAACAGCTCTTTCCTGTTTATCTCGTCCTGAATAGATTAGGGTTTTGTTTCCTACTTTGATAGAACCTGCCCTTTCCATCTTACGTCACCAAGTCCCAGGATGTTAAGTTTCATTCTATCCATTTCCTGATTAACATTATCTTGTAGATAACTAGATAATCCCTAACATACTTACCCATAATATGTGTAAGTTATGTCTTCTAAAACCAGCTCCTTTGTGGTTTTTGTTTTTTTTTACTTTTTAATTTTTTTTCTCTCTCCTACTCTCCCTAGCATTTAGATTTAGATAGTCAGTACTGTGCATTCAAAAAGATAAGCTCAACACCGCCATTCTTGAGACAAAAACTAACCAGTTGCTCAAAATCATTTAAAAAATTTGGTAATAATATAAAATCTTTGCTTTCCTGTTTTTCTTTTCAGTGGCCAACCAATTCCAAAAGTGGAGTACACAGCAGCAGAAGTGAAGACATGGTATTGTGAAATAAAACATATCTTTAAGTATTTTATGCTCTCAGCAATAATGTAGCTTTCTTTTCTTCCCAATAATTTATCGTCAATTAAACATTTTTATAACTGGAAAAATATTAAGACAAAAAAATTCATTTATAGCTGTCCATAATTGCCACTCATGATCAAAGAAAATTGGCCATTATAGTCAAATAACCACAAGTAAACTATTACTAAGCTAAGTAGCATAAATCTGAAAACAGACAGCAACGAATATTGCCGTCCAATGGCACAACACCAAAAACATACGTCAATCTGCCATCCTTCTTCTTCTTCTTCTTCTTCTTCAAATATTTCGACTGACTCAGTAAAACTGAGTATAGCTGTTGAAGCGCATGTAAAACAAAAAAGGTGAGTTCAAGCCTATGATGTTTAGTAGCTTGACTTGAGGGTAATCTGGTAGAGGGACCATTTGAAAGAGTCCACGTGTCTGCAGCATCTGGTAGAATCCAGCATTCTATTCCATAGTCTATGGGCAGAAGGAATTTAGATGGCAATCTAGGTTTGAATGTGGTACTCTATAGCTTTGCACTTTGTTTTGGCTTGTTTTCATGTTATGGCTGCTGATTTGGTACATATTAATTGGTATGTCGATTAGGTTATTTATGCCTTTGAAGAGTTTTGTAGACTTAATTCTAGCCCTTTGTTCTTCGAGGGGGATCCATCCTAGTTTATTCATAGTTATACGTGTGCTACCTGGAGTATAATTGTAGTGGTTTTTTACAAAGCGTGCTGCATTCTTTTGGATTTTTTTCTAGGTTTTCTTTTTGTTTGATGGTGTGGGGGTCCCAGACACAGCATCCATATTCTAAAATAGGCTTAACAAATGCATTAAGATTTTTCTGTGACTGATTTAGGGCAATTGATTAGGTTTCGTCTCAGGAATGCCAGTGTTGAGCTTGCCTTTTCATTTGTCCCAGACCATTAGCACTAGTATTGAAGCAAGTTTGTTCTGACCGTGTGAATGCCTCTTGACACTCGACTGGTGCCGAGATGTTATCACTTTAGCCACAGACGCTCAACTCAAGCGGGAGAGGAAGACCAAAAAGGAGATGGAGTGATGACAGCCAAGAAAACTTCCACACAGACATTGTGACTGCAGGGAAGATGGCACAGGACAGAAAAATTTAAGATGGCTGTTATGAAGGCCACATCCTGGAATGGACATGCCACTTACGAGAGAGAGATGGTCATATTAGTGCGGAAATTTAAGATAAATTGTTAAACAGCCTTCTATATTCACACGCCTGAACCTTAATACATGTTATGTATGAATACTAGAGAAAGTCACAAACTCATAGCATCGGTTTCACAAAAGACCAAAGATTCAGTTTTTTTTTAAAAAATCACACAGATTTATAGACGATAATGCAGAAGAATTCTTTTTAAGAGGTGTGTTAAAAGAATACATTGATGTCAATTCAGTTTTTTTCTGGCAAAGACAGTCCTTGAGATTTAGTTGGACTGGGGCCAAAATGGTGGAAGATTGTTCTTGATATTTTGTTTTGGAGATGCTTCTTTGCTGTTGTAGAGATTTCAAGGATCTAAGAGAATAATTTGGACGGTTGGCTTGAAAGGAGACGATATGACAATACGTCTGCAATGAGAGAAAAGTGACCTTGAATTGTACTCCTTACGATGGCTGTCTGCGTTTTGTTTTTTACATTCATGATGGAAAGCCTATTAACTATTTATCTTATGGATGGCAATGCCGGCAAGCTTTAATGTATCTTAAGTGCTAGCCACTGTTTCAGGATTTTGTTTCTATTACATATCTGATAACTACATATTACTGCATTGGTATGATAGGCTCCGTGTAAAAAAGGGGTACTCTGACTTTATAAGCAGGTCACTCGCGAACTACCCTAAAAACCTGGAATTTAGATCCTCTTCGTCCCACATAATCGAATGCAAACTTTCGAATTCTTTTGATTTAGAAGAAGTGTCGGTAGTTTTATGTAGCTCATCACAATTCAGCACGAATCGGGAGTCTTCGATTGACTTCTCTCCCAAACAAACATTAAGTATTCCAGATTTTGTTACCTTTCTACGTGAGAGCCCCGCAATCTTGTTTCTTTGAATAATCTTCCTCATTACCACGACAAGGAACCATAGAAATTTTCACTCAATTAGCAACGGTGCTAAATATGGGAAGCGATGTTATAAGCTATTATATCAAAATGCAGAAACACATAGAAACACACAAATATTCAAACACACTTAACACAAAGAATTGAACACGATACACTCAAAACACAAATAAATGCACCCAGATGTACATTCAATACACAAACGTGCAGAAACAAACATCACAGGCTACAATTATTGTTATTACACAGTAATATAATCTGTCGCTTTCCATTGAGTAAGCCACTCCTCATTTTGTTTCGCTCTGACAATTTTCTTTACTTAATGAGATACATAAAGGGTGATTATGGGATTTGCATCAGATATATTTTCTTTTGTGATGTAAATCCATGAAGGTTTGCCCCTATTGCATCTATTTCGAGCTTCAAACGTTGGCATATTAATGGCTTTACTATCCAATTGCAAATTATGATGTTATCATCTTTCTACTAATGGGTCTTAGCCGACATTGCGAACAATATATTATCAGACACTACGCAATGAAACAAATGAAATTTTGCCAGTACCCTTAACATGGAACGTAGGCTTACGGTATTGCATCTTCATTTGGATCAAGTATGTAAGAAAAAAAAAACCAATTTATGGTTAAACTCAATCCTTTGGAGTCCACTGAAATCATTTGCTGCCGACATGGTACGTGGTGTTTAGTCTCTGGACTGACGGGAATTAATATATTTTCTTTGCTCACACACCAACAAACGCACACACAAACACACACCATCACAAACCATGCTTAAACGCTAAACACAAACGTCCAGTGAAGTGTTGAGAGTATAACCGAACGAACTCCGGAGACTTTACTCACACCCTGTATTTTCACTGAGATACAGAGATCTAGGCCTCACTTTCGGTAAAAGTGTGAGGGGGAAAAAACCCTAGGCAGACCCGATGGTATATTTTAAATCTTTGCAAGTCGATTTAAGACAGCACATTTGGAATATTTCTTTGTTGGTAAACACGCTACATTTTATCTATGTTTTTCTTCATATGTGTGTTTCAAACTCACACATCACGCATCCATTGTTAATCAAGATTCAATTTTCCATGTGTGTTTCGAACTCATTCCATCCGTAGCTAACCATGTTTCTCTTTTCAGGTGCGATCTCACCTCAACCGTAACTCCTCATGCTTCTCTTTACATTTATGTTCCGATCCCACCTAAGCCATTGTTATTCATGTTTCTCTTTACACGTGTATTCGATCAAACCCCAACCATGCATTTCTTTACATGGGTTTTCCGATATCATCTCATCAATTGTTACCCATGTTTCTATTTATATGCGTGTTCCAACTTCATCACACTCATTGTTAACCATGTTTCACTGTACTTGTTTGTTCCTATATATCACACATCACCCCTTCCACTGTTACCCACCTGTTTATTTGTGTGCTTTGATCTCACCCCTTCCATCATTAGCCATGTTTCTCTTTACATACTATTATGTCTTCCGATCTTGCATCTCACAGCAGCCACTTTTTACCCGTGTTTCTCTTAACATTCTTTGTGTTTCGACCCCACTACATCCCCTGTAAAGAACCTTTCTCTTTACAAGTGTATTTTAACCTTGTACTCCCTACATCCTTTTTGCAACCCACCTTTCTCTTTACATGTGGATTTTAAGTAACCCATTATTTCTCTTTACATTTGTGTTTTAACCTCGCAAATCCTACATTCTTTGTAACCCACCTTTCTCGTTACATGTGCATTTTAACCTCACATCCCGCCAGATCCGATGTAAACCAGCGTTCTCTTTACATGTGTATTTTTACCTCACATCCCTGCCACATCCGATGTAAACCAGCGTTCTCTTTACATGTGTATTTTTACCTCGTACTCCACCACATCCATTGTAACTCAGCTTTCTCTTTACATGTGTATTTTGACCTGGCACCCCACCACATCCAATTTATACTAGCTTTCTTCTCTTTACATGTGTATTTTTTACCTCGCACTCCACCACATCCAGTGTAACTCAGCTTTCTCTTTCCATGTGTATTTTAACATCGCACTCCCTTCATCCTTTGTAACCCACCTCTCTCTTTACACGTGTATTGTAACCTCACACTGCCCACTCCCATTGAAAACCCAGCTTTCTCTTTACATGTGTACTTTGATCTCACACTCCAGCACATCCAATGTAACCCAGATTTCTCTTTACATGTGTACTTTGATCTCACACTCCAGCAAATCCAATGTAATTACATGTGTATTTTGATCTCACACTCCCATTTATGTAACCCAGATTACTTTTTACATGCGTATTTTGATCTCACACTCCCAGCACATCCAATGTAACCCAGTTTTCTCTTTACATGTGTATTTTAACCTAGCACTCCCTACATCCTTTGTAATCCCCCATTCTCGTTATATGTGCAATTAAACTCGCACTCCCCACATACTTTGTAACTCACCTTTCTCTTTACATGTGTACTATGATCTCGTATTTAACAATCCACTGATACTCATGTTTCTCTTTACGTGTTTGTTTTCCACCCCTTCTTCCCCTTTTCCGCCTCCCCAGAAGCTTTCCTAATCTCTAGCCAACCACTTTGCGGCTCAATGCAAATTACCAATAAATAAAATGTATCGGGAAAATGTAATTTAAACATGATTGCATGTCATACACGTGTGGTTGATGTAATAAAAACACGAATAAAACACGTGTCGAGAGGTGGATAAGGACAGAGAATTACTCACATCAGGTGATACAAAGGAATAGGAAACGTGACGATACTAGCAATATGTCTCTTTCTAATTTCGTACCTGCCCATTTTACGTGCTAAGGCAGAAATTCAATAAAGAGTCTTCCTCTCCTGCACGAGAGTCCCTACCTCATACTAAGTAAAAGTAAAGTTAGGCCCGTACCCATGACTGGGTATAGGGGAATTAGGGGTAGAACCCTAATTATACTAGACATACGGCATAATGTGGTAGTTTGCCATTGCTTTCCACGCCGACTTTACTTCCGCCAAGTTTAGAAAGACCTAGCTACCCATTTATACTGCTGGGTGAACAGGGGGCCCCGAAAATAATCCACTGCCCGGCTGGGGTTCGAACTCGGGCCACCTCGCATGGCAGTCAGCCGCTCTACCAAATGAGCCACCACTTAGCAAAGCAAAAAACAAAAATAAAAATTGTACAAATGCAACATTAAGAAAATCAGCAACAACAAAGTGTTGGATAAAACAAAATGTCCAACATACTTAACCTGTCTGTTATTTTTAGGAATAAAAAAGTGTTTGGTGTAGACCACTCAAGCTTTGGAGTAAGAAATAAATAAGACTTGAATCTAAGTCTATGCCAGGCTTTAGGCTGGATTTAGAAAAAAAGAAAGCACACACACTCATATTTCTATATGTGTAATTTAGTTGTTTCTCAAGCATTTGTTCAAAAAGAGCAAACTAACTTTCGCAGCGAGCGGAAGCAAAAGGGGAGTTGCATGGAAAACCGCGCCTCTAGCGTGCCTGTTTAGAAAAAAGAATGTATCGATCCTTACAAAAAAGAATCGATTCGATTCTGATACTTCAATGTACACGGGCATCGAGTGCTCGGTATCGACATCCACGCAGCACTTGTGGATATATCAGGAATACACCACGCTTATCGAAAACCACATCACTTTTGTTCTCTCAACATCAAAGAGATTCCCTCTGGCCATTCGTGTGAAGATGGAAGCGAAGTCGGAATTATACATCCGAATAGAAATTGACGAAATGGATTTTTTAAAACAAGAAAATGAGTGCCATCTGTATGTCTGCAATTTTTAAATTGAATTTGAACAACCAGCACATATAATAAATTTGATGGCTTTATTTTACTTATATTATAATTTTTTAATGACTTATACCAATTTTACCTTCATTTTCACCACGCTCTTGCCTGATGGCCTAACAAGCACAGGTAAATATTTTCAACTTAGCTCTGATCGTCGCTTCGGAACTTGTCCGCTCAGGTATGACGTGGTTATCAAAGTACCGTTCGACTACGCGTGATGCTTCCTATTCCCGTTGGCATTGCTTGGTTATTTGCCCTTAATACACTTCCCAGACCCTCTGAATGTATGTGTGTGTGTGTATGTGTGTGCGGGTAGGGGGAAGAGATACAGGTGTGTGTGATGGAGGCGGGGGATGAGGGGGATTCCTATATGTTGTGTCTTTCGTGGTTACAGCTGGTAAGAATTAGTATTCTCTTATCAGACTGAATCTTAATGTTTTCGAAAGCAAATTTTTAAAAAGCATCATCCAGATATTTAGTTGAAAAAAAGCAAAAACAAACCCAAAATAATTCAAGTCTTCCTTATAAAGGAAGGAATGTATTGAAGAAAGATCAACTAAGTTAACAAAGAAAAAAAAGATGTAGATGGCTTGGGCAGACCCTCAGAATGTAGTCCCAGGCACCTCCGAAGATGAGCATTCCAAGGCTAAAGGGGGAAGAGGCCAACCAGTTTAAAGTGGCGAATAACGAGAGAGAGAGAGAGACGGACAGACAGACAGACAGACAGACAGACAGAGACAGAGAGAGAGACAGACTGACAGACAGACAGACAGACAGACAGACAGAGAGAGAGGGAGAGAGAGACAGAGAGAGACAGACAGACAGACAGAGAGACGGAGAAGGTGAACATGGGGGGGGGGGGAGGACATGAGGTCAGCATGAGAGCATTTAGACAAAGACAAAACTTTGGAGTCCCTCATAGTGTCAGCCTCGAGTGTCACTAAACACGACAGAGAAGTCAGTAATGTTATCATATATTATGTCCATAAACATCTGACAAGTCAATATTCTACGTTTTGATTTTGTATCGCTGAATGCATGAATGGATTGAATTTAATCAAATCCAGAGGGATTCTATCTCTTCTTCTTCTTCTTCTTCTTCTTCTTCTTCTTCTTCTTCTTCTTCTTCTTCTTCTTCTTCTTCTTTGCCATTCCATCCTTCCTCCTCCTCCTCCTCCTCCTCTCCTCCCCCTCATCAACATCATCATCATCATCATCACCATCTGTATCTGTATCTGTATCTGTATTTTACGTTGCCTGCCTATCAAGACTTTTACGCAACGGGAGAGAGAGAGCTGGATATTTAGTTTGCGCAAAGGTGAGAAATTTGGTGTTTGAATGCCTCGATTGATGGCGATCTCACAGCTTCTTCGGGTAACTGGTTCCAGTCAGTAATGGTGCGGACGAAGAAGGAATTTTTAAACTGATCTGTTTTTGCTGCTATAAGTGTAAAGGGCTTTGAATTCAATTTTTGATACTTATCAACAATATTTTTTGAGACATAATTTTGAAATTTTGTGGCACGTATGGGTCTTTTGTTGGTACGTGCTGGTTTTATAAATTTATCAGCAGGCAGTGCTGGTACCAGCCCCTCTACCACCTTGAAGAAAAAGGCCAGTCGGAGCTGTTTGCGTCGGTCTTGGAGTGAAGGTAGCTGTAATCTGGATAGCATCTTGGTGACACAGCCTGGTTCTCTCGACCTGTAGTCCCCAGTTATGAATCGGGCAGCTTGGCGCCGAATTTTCTCAAGGCGTTCAGTCTCCTTGTTGGTATAGGGATCCCAGATAATAGATCCGTATTCCAGGGTGGAGCGTACTAAGGCAAGGTATGCTGTACGGCGACAGTTCTGGGGGCAATTCCTCAAGTTCCTACGCAGGAAGCCTAATGTAGAGTTGGCTCTTTTGCTGATGCTTGATATGTGGGTCTGCCATTTGAGGTCTGCTGAGAACTGGATACCAAGGTAGGGGTTGTGGGGCACTTGTTGGAGAATGGTGTTGTTCAGGCTGTAGAAGAAGGAAGATGAAGTTTGGACAGACAGGATGTAGCATTTTTTGGCATTGAAACGCATGCCCCAGTTGGTCGCCCATTTTTCTAGTTGGAGGAGGTCGTCCTGGAGCGCTACGTAGTCAGTGAAGTTTTTAATTTCACCCTAGAGCAAGCAGTCATCGGCGAAGAGTCTCACCTGTGACTTGACACTGGTAGGCAGATCATTGATGTGACAGAGAAACAATATAGGTCTCAGTACTGTCCCCTGAGGGACTCCTGACTCCACAGCGACTGCGATGGATGACGCCCCTTCTAGTACCACCTTCATGTTTCGCTTAGTGAGGAAGGTGGTGAGCCAGGCATGTAGGGGGCCTCTAATGCCATAGTGGTCGAGCTTATGGAGTAGTTTCTTGTGGGGGACTGTGTCGAAGGCCTTTGAAAAATTTAATATGGCCACGTCAACTTGT
>JAOYNN010189786.1:0-10864 GCA_025770095.1 Goniobranchus kuniei
ACCTAACATGCTAATGGACAGAACAGAAATACTCAGTGAATTGAGTGAAAACAACAAAATTGAAGTTCCCAATTGTAAACTTGAGCCACTGCCATCGGCATCTAGATCCTGAGGGCATAGCCAACGACTTAAACTGCCGTATTCGGGAATACAACGCCATCGGCAGTCGATTTTCCCATCTGCTATTCCTATTTGGAACAACCTTCAAGCTGACATCGGTCACAACTCAATCAACAGCGAAGATTTTAGAGAGAGATTTCGGAAACATGATTAAGTCTTGAATTAATGTAAATTCTACAAGAATACAACAGAGGTGTCCTGCATACTATAAGGAAGAAGAAGAAGAAGAAAAGTTAGTCGTTACAATAGACGGTAAATAGAATGGATGAAGAACACAGCCCTGAGGCGCACACACATTGGTCGTTTAACTGATGACTCTTGACTGTTTATATCGACAAACTGTGGCCTAGTTGAAGAAAACGTAGGACCCGAGATACAATCTAATTGTTCGTTGGATCGTTCAATGGGTTCTGGGTAATGAAGTGAGGACTCATTGTGTTGAAAGCTGAAGAAAAGAAGACAAGCAAAATCGTACGGAAATTTGTGTACTAATCATTAGGCTTATATAAACGTTGTCAGGAGGGATAATTAGTCCCCCTCGACATTACTTTATCTTGAAAATTAAATTAAGAAGGATCCAACTGATCCTTTTTCGAAATATTTCATAACAATTTTTGCTTGGACTTTAATGCAACAGGTCAAATGCATAAAGGCATTCGTGTATTGCAGCGGTTTTGATAATTATGAGGAAGTGGAATAACTTTTCATGTCATCCAGATTTGATAATAAATATATCTATATAAATATGTCATGCAATGGCTCAGCGCACTTTTCCAAAAATCTTTCCTCCCAATCAATCAATTTCACATGCAAAATTCCATTCTTCATCATGCTTTTTCAGATAATATCATATTATTTATCCATGCACTGAATTACGCCCTCCCATCCGCCTTCCACCGGCTCTCACCGAGAGTCAGCGTCCTCTGTTGAAGTGTTATATTTCAAATGCTATATGTGTCCAGTTGATAGATCTTAAAGCTTTCACTGATATGTTTTCGTTTTGTCTTTTTTTTTTGTTTTTTGTTGTTGTTTTTTTTGCTTTGTTTGTTTTGTTTGTTTTGTTCGTTCTTTGTTTTGTTTTTAGTTTGTTTGTTTTGTATTGTTTTTTGAGGTTGTGTACGTGTGCAGTGCATAATGAGGTGTCTATTTAAAATCTGTCTTATCTTCTCTTTATGTTCTCTCTAGGGAACGTATTTTCCCAGAGTGGAATGCTATCTCTACCTTGACTTTATACTCCTTTCAACTTACTTATTTTCTTCTGTCTTTTTTTTCCTCTTTTAGTTCCTGTTTAATTTCTTTTGCAAAAAGAAAAAAGGGTAGAAAAGAAAAGAAAATCCTATTTTCTTTTTGATTGCGATATATCTTATTCTGAATCCACGGTTTGTTATTTTGAAATAAACATCTGAGTTTTTTTCCTCATTCTCATTGACATCATCTTCACAAAATCTCTCACATTCAATGAAACATTATTCATTTCACTCATCCACCACTTGGATTCTGTAATCAACGCAGCCCATTGAATGCATTCATTCAACCTCTAGTTCATCTTTTCCATCTCAATTCCATATTCAAACACACTGGTGAGCAAAATTTTCATCAGTTGATGGATGATATGTATTTATGCAGAAATTATTGTATGATACGGTAGGGAATCGTCAGCGTGGAGCCTTCTGGGGCTTTTTTTTCTATTGCAGCCCCATGCAGGATGGTACCACAGTTGTTGTTTGTTTGTTTTTTAGTGTTATTCATTTGCTTCTAAAGAATTCATATTAATTCAATTGTAGTGTGATAGAAGACAGAAGAATTTCAAATTAAGAAATAGCGAAAAAGATGAAAGTGAGAAAATCGTTGACATTCAAGTCTTGGTATCCAAAACTTGCAAGACCTGTAGCTGTAGCTCACAGCCATTTGTTTCATTATCCCAGATTCAGTAATTTTATGATCAGATGTTTCAAGTGTGGTTACAAAATCTCCATCTTTGTCAAATATTCGTAGTAGATTTTCTTAATCAAGTCGTTCTGGTCAGGAAATGTAGTATATGACGTTTTCTCATCCTGGAATAAGCTTTTTTGGCGTCGGAATTCTTGAAGAGAAATTTTGTAAGTCGCTTGTTCTCTACGTTGTATTCGATGATGAGGTCGTCTGTCTCTGCCAAAATAGACGATCAAACGATCATATGAGTCCACGACGAGTTTCAGAAATGTTGTTTTGTTTCGATCGGTTTGTGCTACACACATTGTAGTGTCTCTCCGTGTGTCGTACATTTGTAGACGAATGCTATCACTGTCCATTTCTCACTCAACTCTGTGTGTCCATGTTTTTGAGAAGTGCTCAGGTTATTCTAACTACTGGGTGTATGAGAGCTAGAACCTTCCCGTTTAGTGACTTGCTGTCTTCTGTGTCAAGATCTTCGGATTCACTGTTTGTGATTACGTTGAGGATTCACTGGATGTTGTCTCGTCTTCTGTATTTTGTAAACTCTCAACGTTCTCTTGGTCAGTAGATTTTGATTCAGTCAGCTTGTTCTCATTTTCAGCCTTTTTTGTTGAGTGATCAGCGGTGGCAAGGTGTGTTGGGTCAAACTTATTGGAAGAATAGCGAACACTGTCGACTGTCTGTATTGACGAAGGTGTGTGTGTTGAGTGGATGTCATCAGTATTTTTTACCTCATTTTCGGTGAAATACAAACTTATTGAGGTGTTTTCTGTCCCATCTGTTGCTCTTGTCAGACGTCCCCGTATTATAATCTGTTTATTATTATGATGTTCTACGCTATCTTCGTCTGTAGGTTTTGGCACAGGTACGTTGTTAACGATGACGGATCTTCTTGATGACGGATGGAACGTGTAATTAGATTGTGGTATTAAATCTAACACTACCAGAATGGGGAATACTGTCGACTGCTTGAACTGAAGTGTGTCTGTAGATCGGCAGTTTTTTGTCACAACATGCGTTTTCAGTTTTCAATAAAGTCTGTACTCGACGAAAAGTTTGCTGTCTCATTTGTTGTTCCTGTGCGATATTTCTGTATTCTTGGCTTGTCTCTTTCCAATTGGCTAGGTGACTTCCGTCGGTAGCTTGCATGAACAGGGGTCGAATGATGAGCCAACTCACCAAAGTCGGCCATGTCAGAAGTATCATCAAAACGAAGCACGAGCGTAGTCCGATGCTGGTTACCTGCGATTTTGTACGATGTATGTGTTCGTATAACGAACAGTACACCATAGCAGTCAAGAATCGTTTTTCTGAATTAAAGAAGATAAGTGAAGAAAAGGAAACAGAAGAACTGGCTAATGACATCAAAACAATATTTACAGAAGAAGCATCGTTGCACCTCTCAAGAAAGAACGAAAACACAACCATGGTGGGCTGTGCGTTTTGTTGGCGCAGACACGTTCATTATCCTCTCGGCCTTTTTTCGATTTTTACTGTTCACTTTATTTACATAGTTCAAAATTTACATTATTGTATTCGTTTTTAAACTGTGATTCTTATGATACAATTCTTTGGTATTTTACCAACGGACGTTTAAAGAAATATTCATTTTTTAGATCGCTTTCCTTTGGATTTTAACATTACTTGTACGGTGCCATCATTTCTTCTGTTCTATGTGAACTTTAGTCAGCCTAAAAAGCAAAGTTACGCCTCGACCATTAAAATTTACTGCCTTGCCAACATGCGATAAAACAACCTCGCAGATACACACTGACCAGCAATCAATAACAAACTACTGGGTGAAATACTAATTTGTCAAAAACCCAAACACCAAGAAGACGATGACAACTATCAATTTCAATACCACTCTCAAAACTAAATTTAGAATTGGCACGTGGAATGTAAGAACAATGAAGAATGAAAAGCTAGAGACAGTGATAAAGGAGGCAAAAAGAAATAACATCAAAATACTCGGAATTGCAGAACATCGGTAAGCAAACAAAGGCCATTTCAACACAGAAGATGGGGGAGTGATGTACTTTTCAGGAAATAAGAAAGCAGGTAACGGTGGAGTAGGAATATGGATAGACCAATGCAAAATAGGGACAGTTTTAGGTTACAAATCAATCAATGGAAGATTAATGAACATAACAATAAAAGGCGCAGTAAAAAAAATCTCAAAATCATTCAAGTCTTTACTCCAACATCTAAAGCTAAACAAGAGGAACTAGTACAATTCTACATAGATTTACAAAAGGAGATGGATGAATTAAACAAAAATGACATCATGACAGTGATGGGTGATTTTAATGCAAAGACCGGAAACCTTCAAAATGAAAATGAAAAGGGCACAGTTGGTTATTACACATATGGGGACAGAAACAGTAATGGTGAGTAGTTGGTGGAATTCGCTTTACAAAATAATCTTAAAAGAATGAACACAATGTTCCCAGTCCATCATAGAAGGAAATATGTACATGACAGCACCTGATGGGCAAACAAAACATTAAATAGACTACATCATGATACAAAGTGAACATTCCGAAATAATGAGAGGAACAAGAACGCTCTCAGGTGCAGATTTTGCCATGGATCATGAACTCTTGTTTACTGACATGAAATTTAAACTCAGATATAAGAAAAAGACAACACCTAAGTTAACATAAGATGTGAGTGACATAAACGAACAGTACACCATAGCAGTCAAGAAACGTTTTTCTGTGTAAGAGAAGATAGCGAAGAAAAGGAATCAGAAAAACTGGCAAATAGCAAATGGTATCAAAACAATGTATACAGAAGAAGCAGCGTTGCAACTCTCAAGAAAAAAAACCCAATCACAGATAAGTAAAGAAACTTAGTCAAGACAGAACAGAGAAAGAAGCTGAAACATCAAAACCACTTGGAATGTGGAAGGATAGCATATGGGACATTCTCAAAGAAATCAAGCGCCTTTGCATGAGGGGTAAAAAGCACTTTTTTGAAGCAAAATGTCAAGCGATAGAGCAGTACTTGAAAGATAATAAGAGCCGGGAAATGTATGACGAAATCAAGAAACTAACCTGAAAGAAGACACCAAAAATAAATGTAATCAAAGATGCCAATGGAAAAACACTCACCAAAGAGGAGGACATAGCAAAACGATGGGTGGAATATTGTAAAGACATGTACAAAGCGGACGAAAGTGACCCGAATGAAGACCACCGAAATCATGAAAATTGTGAAGAACTTTTACCCCCTTTGAAATCGGAGGTTCGAAAAGCCATCAACATGCTAAAGAAAAATAAAATTCCAGGTCACGATCAAACATATGCCGAAATGATACTAGCAGGTGGAGAGGAAGCAGTCAACATCTACCATACTTTGATAATGAAAATATGGATGACAGAATTTTGGCCATTAGATTGGAAAACATCAATTTTCATTCCATTTCTAAAAAAGGGAGATCTCCAACAGTGTTCCAACTTCAGAACGATATCCCTGATATCCACGCCAGCAAAATACTGCTCTATATCATAATGAACTGAATAAATCATAAATTAGAGCAAGAAGTCGCCAAAAACTAAGCTAGATTTAGAAAGATCAGAGGAACAAGGGATCATCTTATAAAACTTACAACTTTATGTCAGAAACATAATGAAATGAACCGTGACTTGAGAATATGTTTTATCAATTTTGTAAGTATAATTAAATGTGGCAAACAATAAGAGACATGAATTTTCACCCAAAGATCATATCACAGCTGAGGTCACTGTATCAGAAACAAATTGCAAGGGTACAATTGGAAAGTGGAAAAACTGAGTCTTTTGAAGTTGGAAAAGGAGTGAGACAAGGTTGCATTCTATCTCCTCATCTGTTCAGTCTATAAACAGAAAGCATCATGAGAAAAGTGGAAGATGATCATAGAAATAAGCATTTTGCTGAAGTCATTATCAATGGCCTTAAACTTACAGAACTAAGATGTGCAGGCGACACAGCCCTCTTATCAACAACAATGGAAGGTTTAAATAACTTAGTACAGGCAACAAAACCACACAGTGAGGAAAAACATCTCAAGCTCAGCACCAAGAAAACAAAAATAATGGATAGTAAAAAGTGTAAAAACAAAACGGAATTCAAAAATAGATGAAGAGACAATAGAGAACTTTGAGCACTTTGAATATCTAGGAGCAACATTTCTTAGAGATGGAACATCAAAAACTGAAATTATAAGAAGGATAGCAACTGCAAAACAAAAATTGAAGAACGTATGTAAGTTATGCAAAGGACTAGGCACTTAGCTAAAAAATATAATTCTCAAAGCATACATCTTCCCCATTGCTCTCTATGGATGTGAAGCATGGACACTCAACTAGTCTGACATACAAAAAAAATCCAAGCTTTTGAAATGTCTTGCTACGGAAAAGTTTGAGGCATAACGTGGAAAAAGAAAATCAGAAATGAAGAAATAAGAAAACGAATGGGGATAGAATCTGGGCAATTAGTCAATCACATCAAAAAACAAACACTATCATTCTTCGGACATATAAAAAGGCATGACAGTCTGGAGAAAAGAATAATGGAGGGTAAAGTGAACGGGAAAAGATCACGATGTAGACCATGACGCTAATGGATTGATGATGTTGAGAGTTGGATGAGAATGAGGGTAGAAAAAGCAGGACGACTTGTCATGGACAGGAAAAGATGGAGAGCGGGTGTTTGGGTGGCTACGTCCCATAAGATCAGCCAGCATGATAACCTAAGGGATTTGCTGTAATGGTATGGTATGTATGGTTTCATATCGATGATGATCCGTTGCGTCCCTCAAAGTCCATTCTAAAGTCCGTATACTCATATCTTGCAAGGTACGAATCCATTTACTCGCTGAGTTCTTATTTTTACTTTTCCTTTTCCAGTTGGCATTGTGCATGCTCAAACGGATGTTTCTTTTTGTCTCTTTGCCTAGATTATGCATGCTGAACGAACATAGCACGTGAAAGCCAAAAGTGACAGAAATTAGTACTTTTTTTCAATTTGTTTAGAATTCAAATCAGCTTAAACAGGATCAAAAGTGTTAGATTTCATGGGAGCCATGGAAAAACAGAAAGTGCCTACGATTTGTGATGTTGTGGACTTAAAATCCGGCGAGAAGTATGACCTGCGCACCTCAAGGAAATTTTCTGTTATTTTCAACAAAATCAGTTGGCATCCCTGTTTTTGAGTTGAGGTCCCTTATAGTCTCAGAAAGTCCTGAATTTTTGTTGCTTGACTTCAGTATGAATCAAAATTGCATAGAGCGCACTCAAAGCTTTGATGTCATATTACAGTATGATCTCAAGTGTTTGGAAGTGAGTACATCTTCCATTTATTTGCAACAACAACTAAGTTTTGCTAAACTTCTGTTTAAATAGTTTTATGTTTTCCATTGAATAGCCTTCATACAAAGAACCATGTCTAGAATTTCAAAGCGATTTGCTTTTTATCTTCTAGGGCCTGGAAAAATCATGGAAGGACCACAAAGAATGTTCTGAGCTTCTTCATAAAGGAATAGAAGACCTTGGTCTGGAATTGTTGGTCAAGGAAAAGGTGAAAGACAAGATATTTTTATCTCATTTCTATTCACAGCATTGTACAATTGGAGGACATCACTGTGGTATTTTCTTAATGAAGCCATACCTCTTGACATTAAACTACAGCTGTAAAGTGTTTTTGTATATGAACTTTAATATTTGTAGCGCAGTTGAACAGCTCGAACTTGTTGACAGTTAAAAATGGTATCAAGGGTAACAATGGCAAGTATGTACGAATATACAGTCGGAGCAAAAATAAGTCACAACTTTCTCTCGACATCGTATGATTGTTGTCAAGATCATACATTGCAATATATTTAATTAAAGGTTAGACTTTCATCTACAAGGATAACCCATTGATGTTTTGCTGTTGTGACGATTCTCAAGGAAATCAATCCAGATGATGTGTAGGAAATGAATTTTGCAGCTAGAACAAAAACAAAAAAGTCATTTTCACCTAATGCGCAAGTAGCATAACAACACTCTGAAATGCGCACAAGATGAAAGAAATTTAAATGATTTATTTAAACAAGGACTCAGTTGAAATCTAGACCTAAGTCTCTCCTGAACTTGAAAGGATCCACAAGCAATATTTTGACTAAAACGCCTGTTTTAACCCTGTGAACCTGAGCGCCCAGGAAAGCGGGCAAGCTATAATAAGACAAATCCCTAAGCGCCCGCGCATTGAAACATGCCATTATGCAAATTATTCTCATGAGCCCAGGGAAGGTTGTTTTTTTTAGCTTCGGGAGCCAAGGGTTCTGATGGTTAAATCTGGAAGAACATGGTAGGGCCCTTGGTCACATTGAGGCCAATGTGCATATTTGAAACTGTTGCACAGATGTATAACATATCAGTAAGATCTTGCTACAGATTGAAGTGGAAATATGAAGTGAAAGGATTGGCAGGCCCAGGAAAACTACAAGACATCAAGTTGCATAAATTATGAAGCTTCATGCAAATGACAGATTTCGTATGTCCAAACAAACTGTCAATGATTTGAAGACACTGTTCACTGTGGACTGTTCACAGACACTTAATGGAGCAGGGCATGCTGCCCCTATAAGCCCGCCAGCAAGCCCAAACTTAGCCAAGCCCACAAAGATGCAAAACTGCTGTTGGCAAATCACCACCAGCATTGGACCAAGCATCGTTGGTGCATGGCGTACTTTTCACATACGAATCATCCTTTTCTGTGAGCAGACAAGATGGTAGGCTGTTCTGTTACTGTCAAAGAAATGAATGCTTAATAGCAGTATACTATGTGAATTTCAAAATCATGGATACAGGTACATCAATGTTTGGGGTGGCATTATTGGAGAGAGGCATAAACCTTTAAGCTGCCTGACAAGAAAACTGACTGGAGAGACCTACATCGCAGACGTCCTGGAAAGGGTTGCTGTCCCATTTTTAAAGCAGAGAAAACATACCAAAGAAACCTTGTCCTTCAACATGTAAATTCCCTGTCATAAATCACGTATTGTTACCCAATATCTACTGGAGAACGATGTGTGAGTCCTGCCTTTGCTTGCTGTCAGTCCAGACCTGAATTGCATTGAGCATGTATGGGCTTGATTGAGTTGGAAAGCTCACCACTCCAACCCACGTCAAAACTTGGGATGTACTTGATGTCAGAGTTATAAAAAACCTCATATCAAAGATGAGGAGATGTTTTGTGGCTGTGAAAGAACAAGATGGTGGCCACGCCAAGTATTAATCTCTTCCAGTCATTTGGTGACATTTTTTCAACATTTGGCAATTACATAAATTCATTAATGACTTCCTGTAACTTGTGTGGTGTAATTTATAAACACTTTTTTGTTGATGTTGTAGTGAAGAAAATGGGTTTTCAATTCATGGAAACATCTTAGACTTATTGGTCTTTTGGTATGATTTATTCGCAAATGAATTTTGTGACACTATTTTTGTTTCCGACTTTTTTTTTGTTTTTTTGTTTTGGCTGCAAAATTTGTTTCTTACACATCAATAGAAAAGTATTGATTTCTTTGAGCATAGTCGCAACAACCAAAATTCAATTGGTTATCCTTGTAGATGAAAGTCTAACCTTTAACTACATAATTGTAACGTATTCTTTTGACAATTATACAGACAAGGTCAGTTGGAAAGTCGTGAAGTTATTTTGGCTTCTGACAGTTTAAGAGGACATTTACCTACAACCATGATCAGTTTAAAAAATATGATAAGTATGTGGACAAAAACGAAAGCTTGGATTTATAACTAAAGATTGTAAGGGCACGTGTTTTTCCATCTGCAGAATACAGCTGTGAACCTTAGATTATTGCAAAAACATTTGTGAGGTGGTCTGAGAAAATCCGTTGGATGTCGCTAAACCTAGTTTTGAGATACTGGCGTTTTTCTTGGAAAATCCGATGGTTGGTCAATTTTCACTTTTTGACTGAATCAGATTCTTCAATCATTTTTGCACCTTTTCATGGAAGGAATCAGCAAAATTTGTTCTAAAAGCATTTTAAAAAGACTTTTTTTCATCACCTATCAATCGAGGAATTGCTTAACATTTTTTTTTGTGTCTGATTTTTCCATGCATCTTTTCCCCCTCAATTGGTTGTAAAGAACTAGCTGGGCATCCGTTTCTACTTTCATTTGAAGCAAAAGCTGCAAACAAAAGTCGTCTTTCTTCATCCAGCAGTCAGTAATTTATTTTATTTATCTACATCTAGATAGACCAAGAATCTAGACCTAAATCAGTAGATCTAGAATCCGAGTTATATCTAAATCAAGTAATGAGTAGCTTAGTTTCTTTATCTGAGTAGGCTAGACCTAGAATCTAGAGCTAGATCTAGAGCTAGACTTAATTCAGTAGAATTGCTTTTTACCCTTACACTTAGATCTAGATCTAGATCAAGCCTTTGGTTGTCAGAAAAAACCCCTTCCCAAACTTTTAACCTCACTTTCGCATTTACAATCAAAAATTCATTTAAAACAATCTCAAGACATGAGCGATTATAATGCCAATTTTTCGTCTGCATTTTAAAATTTACACCTTTAAAATCCTGTGTAGTCATGTAGCATGTTTTGATCTTCCAGTGGTTATCTTATTTGCTTTTGAATGTGTTGATGTTTGGTGCGCTGATTACTGTTTCTGGCAGGCTATTCCCGAGGCTGGTCTCTCTGACTGAAAGGCTGTATTTTCTCAGTTGGTTTTTGCCCTCTGTGCGAATATTTGCTTGGAGTGTCCTCTTTCTCTTCTCGGCCTTCATTGTTTTCTTTTGTCCCACTTTCCG